>JAPYZE010010750.1:0-10445 GCA_030522805.1 Leptomastidea abnormis
TTTAATCTAATATAAATAAACCATCATCATATGACAAAACAATTACATATATGTACATAAACAAATACAAATCATATAATACCGTGCAAATCAACAACGTAGCTTCAAAAACATATATACGTAAGCGAAAGAGAGGATACGAATATAGGTATATATAAGTATAGCCATATAGATATATATACTCAATCGGTGGTTCGCGACGTATGGAGGTCAAAGGACTCGCGATCCGTGATATTCGACGATTAACCGGAGTTAAAGGCGCGCGAGCAAACGAAAGCAAGCAAGCAAGCTAACCCGCCTGATGAGAACACGGAAGCGTGTAGACCGTATGCTATATACAGTATAGTGTGGCTGCAACTTTTAAACGTTGCCGGAAAAAGAAGGGCTGGTGTTGTCGCGTGCCGTTAGACTACTGTATGTATATATATATATATGTTTGTGAAGAGAGAGAAAAAAAGCAAGGAGGAATTTTGTATATCGTTTTGATATAGCACCACGGGTAGTACTTTTTTTTTTAAAGAAGAAGAAAAAGATGGTAGTAAGGGGTTGTAAGAGAACCTACGAATGTGTGTATCGCGTGGGGGATGAAACAGAGCGATGAGAGAATCTCTTTTTTTATTTTGTTTTTGATTTGAAGTTTCAAGTGAATCGAACTATACACGAGCAACCTTGGAAATGTTCGCAACAATTGTATGTACGTGTTTAGTACATGTACTACCTCTTTACAATTAGAATTGCACACGGACACATTTAATTCACATATATTGGTTTAGCTGTAGAGAGAAAACACAACAAGCTATTTCGCAATAATACAAGTCTATATAACTATTTCGGCTAACTCTTTTTCAAGCACTTTATTTTTGGAGTTATGCAAGTCTATTTCCAGAATCAGATGCCCTTTGTTTGCTTTTTAAAATTATCTGTTTATTCTTTTTTTTTTTACTACAGACTGATTTTGACACGCTAGGTATACTAGTATGATGAGTTTGTTGGAATATTAATTTTTGATGCTATAAAAATTTCAGCCTCACAATAGACTAGCCAAAGTCAAGTTAGAGCGTAAAGAGTCTGTTATGATTTTTTTCTAAAATGCAAAAAAAATACCAGCCCCACAACAGACTAGTATCTAATTAATATATAGATAATTTATACATTTAAATTGTATATAGATTTGTTTCGACTTGAAAATGTTAATTTAATCATGTTATTCGTACTTTATTAATTACATATATTTTTTTTTTTTTATTTACTATGTCAATTTTAGACGCTCTTCGCGCGTTTTATTCTGACTTATGTCTGTACAGGTTATGTTACATTTTTTTTAATTTTAGAAATTTTTCAAATAAAATTAAAATAATTTAATTCCTAATCCATAATCTTACTCATTAATTTCACGACTTTTGATTCTTATCAATTATTTTTTAAAATAACATTATCAAATTCTATTCTAATCAAATTGTGCAAATCACATGATCAGTTTGGACCAATCATGATCAAGTCACGTGGTCAATCGTAACCAATCGCAACACGAATAGATTAAGGACAGACCCATCTCATCATTCTTTAACTAAAGGAAAACTAGGAAATCGTGGAAAAACTACGAATTTTTAAATGAGGAAATACTGTTAATAAATTTACAAAACATTAATGATAAAGTAATCAAATACTGAAAATCATCAAGCAGAAATATATGTGATTCTTCCGTGTACTTGAGTAATCAGTTCTTTTTTGTGTACAACGATTGAATGTCGATATATTGATAAGATATAAATTTACTTACTTACTACTACTACTACTATTACAATGTCAAATAAAGTAAATTCCGCGATTGTAAGAAACTAGATCGTTTACAATTGACAAACAAATGTAAATATATTTATATGTATCTGAACATACACCCATGTAATATAATAATAATAATAGTTGTTTCCGTAAACGAAGTGAAATGAGATAGATCCCCGTAGGCTCGAATATAATATCGCGTAAGACTATTGATGACTCAAGACAAACCCAGAAATGCTCTTAAACACTGCGTATGAACTAAAGCAACTACCGATTTTTATCCACTGACATCATATTAAGTGTAAGAAACTATGATTAAAACACTTGTCGATCACTTATGATCTTATAGGAATTACGTTGACGATTAATACCCAACCCTAAATTTTTATTAATTTATTTAGCTTTGATCATACCGACATAATAGTCGCGTAAAAAACAAAATACTTGATTATGCAAAAAAAAAAATTTAATCGGTGGTTAGATGGATTAACTCGTAGTTTTCTCATCATAAACGAGAAGTTTCGTAACCACAAAGTTGGTTTTATATATCGTATAAGAAAATAGTCGATCTTGAAAAGTAGTCTATTGCAATATTTGTAATGCTGTTGTACTAGAAGTGTTTGATAAACGTTAAAAATATACATTCGTACATTATTCATGTACTCTACTGTTGAGATATTAAAAAAAAAAACTTAATTACACTGTGAGATGTAATAATCTTTTAATTTTAGAACTTACTTTTAATTTTTTTTAGTACCTACTATGTGCAAATTGAGAAAAAAAAATTAATTTTCTAAGACGATAAAAATTATAGATTTTTTTTTTATTTGCAGGTCAACTTGTTAGAATTTTTAATATTTACCCGTTTTTTTTTTTAATTTTATTACGCTTGAATTTAGGTACATAATTAAAAATATTATAATTCAAGAATTAAATTAATTAAATATATATTTAGATGGATTAAATTAATACCTATTTGATTAAAAAAAAATCCACATGCACCCAAATCATTTATTATCTTTTTATTTTTTTAAACCAAAAAAAAACAACTTCAAAATATCGCCCTAGCAACTAACACGACAAGCTGCAAAAAAAAGATCACTTACAAAGATACCATACCTTCAAGCCAACCCTAATTAAGACAAAACTAAAACGAAACCAGCGACAATATACCGGTATCAGCGAAGAGAAAGGGTCAGGAGGAGTCCAGCAGTAGACGCTCAAAACTACAACTTGGGAATTCCCGGTCATCAGGCGTGGGACAGTACAGTATAGGAAGGAAAAAGAGGAACACACACATAACGCTGCTCTGCCTAAGTGGGACAAGTTCTCGTACATATACGTATACGGATGAGGTCAGTCTGCCGCCGGCTGGTCATTCAAGTTCTCTCTATATATATCTATCTTTTTATTTTCTCTCTTGTGTGTGTTATAAGCGAACTGCGAGATCTCTCGACTTCTTATGTAACGCATCCAACTAGTGTGCGCATCGCACTTCCATACCGACCTTCCCATTCTCGTTTTTTTTTTCTTTCTTTTTTTTCTCTCTTTGGCTGCTCTTTAGCTGTTATGTGCTGGAAGACCGGCTTGAAGATACTCGATCGTTGGACTATTATACTGTGCTCTCCTACGTGATACGATAGGCACTGATTTCAGTTCCGCGTTCGTTGGGTGTTGCCGAACGATTATATGCGACTTTTTTTTATTTCTTTTTTATTTTTATATATATCAGGTTTGGATTTGTTAGAATCTTTGGAATTTCCGACTTGTTCTTTTATACATTGATCTTAAATAAGTAAAAAATATTTTATCAATTAAAGATGTTAAAATATTAAATTTTGAATTTAAAATATAACAAAAATTTATGTCAAACTAAAATAATCTAGAAGTATATAAGACAATATTCTAGGAAAGTTGACAAGTGACACGAATGACACAGTAAAACGAATATAAAAATGGGAAAAATATTGTAATGACCGATTCAAGACAGTGAGTAAAAGATATATTAAAAAAAAAAAAAAAAAATAGAATCCAATTTATTTGTTCCATTTTAAGAATCATAGAAAACACGATATCATATGTCTCGATATATCCTCGCATATATAAAACTCAAATAAATAAATATCCAAAGCCAAAGCCATTGCTTACTGTCATGCAAATCAGTAGTCAACTTTCAATATATATATACAGAGACATGTGAAAATAAATACAAAAGAAAACAAAAAAAGAGAAGGAAAATCAATTTACAATTCTTACAAAAGCTTAGGTCATACCGATTTGCTAATATTACATATGCTAACAGATTTTTCTTTGAAATCGTTGCATTTTCAATTTTCACGTCGCACACATACTCATACATATATACATACAAACTAAATGAAAATTTACGAGAGATGCTTCATCTCATCTCGTAAAAGCCGGCCGCAGAGAAAGAGAGGATAAAAAGTGGGTCGCACGCGACAACACGTGAGTGTTGCTATAAGCTTTAACGTATACATACATACAGTAGCAGCCTCCGCGTGGCTCAGAACTATATAATACACAACAGTATATGAGGAGGGAGGTGGGGGAGGTGGAGATGAAGCGATATATAGCGTTGATTTTCTCGCGTTTGCGTTCGCGACCTTGTTCTCTCCCACGCCTCCCTCTCCTCCTTCCTCTCTATATTCCCTACAGTCTGGCTTGTTACGCATGTCTACGACGTAAGTTGCGCAATACGTACACATACGTACATACTCTGTACTGCCCGATAACCCCCGAGTTTTTAGAGAATCTATGTATGTAGGTATGTTGTGTTTTAATAAAAAAAGCTCGGTAATTTTAAAATCTAAAATTTGATTATCATCTTACGGGAGATCACAAATTTACATGTTGATTTAGTATAATATACGTGTAAACGTTACGCGATTTTACTTGAGTTAAATTATCTTTACGTGATAATCGTCGATCAGCGTCTTTTTTTTTCAAAAATAGAAAATGTAAAAAAAACCGGTTTTGGTAACACGTGTAAAAAAAAGCATTATGAGCATCATCCATATGACAAAAAAAAAGTATAATCCGATTATTTGTAGTGGTATCCCACATTTGGAATAAATAATAACCTTGACATTGAGATATTCGTCTACTTATCCTCAGCACTATTAATTCCGCGAGAACTTACGCGCTTTATTACAATTTTCACACGTGGTTTGCCAAAAATTCAACAATATATATATATAAACGATACTATATTGCAGTATAGTATATGAGAATCGCATGTTAAGTATTCTAAGTAACATGTGAAAACCGCATGTCAATATGTTATACAGTTAGAAGTATATATGCGTGTATGTGTATATTATACAAGTACCCATTTTACGTATGTAGCATATACATACATAGATATGCATACAAACAGAATATATAACTTCTCTTACTCTCTTTCGCGCGTGCGTGTCTCTAATTGAAGGACTGAAAATAGACCCCGTATATACCACACCACGTTATACTGATATATATATATATATATACGTTAATTTAAAAAAAAAAACCTTTTCATTTCTTTTTCTCCGCCTAATGTTTAATTGTAATTGGTTTTTAAAGTTTTTTTTTTTATTTATAAGCTATGACCAACTCGTACCTTACCGATATATTGTTTTGTGTTATATTATATGGTTTTGCGGTATTATCGATCGTTACTGTTTACCGTTTAATTATTGAAAAGAGTTTTTTGCTTGCAGATTTTATGCTGTTGCAAACAAACTTTTTACGCGTTTGTGTATACTACATATCTTTAAATAAATAATTAATTTATTTCAAATAAAAAGAAATATATTGTATACGTTACGAATAATATTTTTATTTTAAATATCAAACGTAAATTCAAAAATTGTCTTACGTCATTTGCTTATATTTTTATGTTATTTTCATTAAAATTTAATAGAGCTAGAAGATAAGCTCGCTCATTTTTAAGATCGAGATTTACCAGGAGAGTTGAATAGTTTCTTTTATTTTTTTACGATTTTTCACAGCGTTAGCATAGGTAGTAGCCTTAAGTTACGACTTGGTATACACACGTTTACTTCACCAAAGTTATATATATTCTTTCACAGCTGATGCCAATAGCAGAGTGAGTATTGATTGTCGGTCTTTTCCCCCCTCTCTCCTTCACATACGTTTTCATTTCACTTATGTGCTCTAGTCCCATTACACACGAACTGTACTCGCATCGCTACCAAGTCTTTATTCCCCTGATTCCCTCTATAGATCCCCCCTTTTGCCCCACCTTAATGTATAGTGACACAAAAACTACTACGTCGTATAATGTATGTATGTACACGTGAACACGTGCTCTACGGAAAACCTTTTTCTCTTTCTTTGACTTTCACTGGACTGGTGGTGGCCCTGTGACGTTGAAAATATAGGCCAGAGTGTACGGATTAGTCTTTGTTCTCATATGCGTATATAAGTACTAGTATAGGTAGACTCCCGTATGATAAAAAAAAAACAATGATC
This sequence comes from Leptomastidea abnormis, assembly GCA_030522805.1. Taxonomy (NCBI): domain Eukaryota; kingdom Metazoa; phylum Arthropoda; class Insecta; order Hymenoptera; family Encyrtidae; genus Leptomastidea; species Leptomastidea abnormis. The sequence continues at coordinate 6,277 of JAPYZE010010750.1, forward strand.
AATTGATATGAATTTATATACACACGCATAAGTGCAATTTATAATTAATTTATGATTTTATGTATTGAATTGTGGTAGCTTAAGTTGTTTATTTTTTTTTTTTTTTTGTTTATTTGATAAAAATTTTTTTGTATTTTTAAATTGATTGAAAAAGCTTGTTTGTTTATATGAATAGAATTTTAATGGATCTATAAAATCAATTTTATTTATTTATTTATTTTATTTCACAAAACAATGACTAATCTTTTTACAATTTTATTATTAATTCGTTAATAAAACCATGAAGTTTGTATTTAAATGATATTTTAATTATTTTAAAATAAATTCCAGCTTTTTTTTTATTTTATCTGGTATATAACTCAAAACTTATAATTGATAAACGTTGTAACAAAACATTTCCCTATATACGAATATAAATATATATATTAACTTATAATTATTACGAAGCGCGTGAATGTTATTGATTACCTTCAATATATAAAAGCATTTAACAATCAATTAAAATAAAATATATATATAACTGCATATCCAAGAGCTTATCAACACCCACAAAAGATAATGTATTTAGATATACGTGTGTGCCTCGAAGGAATTCAAAACCTTGACTTTATATATCACAAACATGCCGCTAATGCATTTAGCGATATAAAACAAAGATATATATATATGTGAAAAAATAATAAACCAAGTGTACGCGCGAAGGTTTGTAAATTATAAAAAATTTTATCCAGTTGTATTGCCGATGCCGTGACCTTCTAATTAAAAGTAAATCGATCTCTTCCAATAACATGATCGGCGGCGCTCCCGATTCACGTAAGCGCCGCAATCATATAAAAATGAAGAAACTTTTTTAAACCACACGGTGCGGATACGTGTAATTAATAATATATAGGAGAAGGAAAAAAGAAATATTGCGTGAGTGTGCATCTTGGTTGAAATTACGGTCTGCGTCAATGAAGAGGTGCGCGCACAATCGATGATATATATCTCTAGTTTAAGATCTATCGATCGAGACGTGTATGTATATATGTATACACGTGTATATAGTAGCCACGAAGTGTATCTGTACGTGTTAATATCGATCCGCTTGAAATTCGTCAGCGGCTAAACCAGGAAATATACAAAAGAAACAGGAATGCCCGTCGCGGGTCTCTGTGACTTAATTACGGATGCAGATATAGCGATAACCGATACAAGAGATGACTGACCCATGAGTGATGACGTAATACTTTGGCGAGATTGTCAGAGAGAAAAATGTTTTGAGAAAGTGAAAATTTGCTGATTATTAAGAATTTATTATGATGAATTATAAGTTCTGATGATTTGATTAAATATTTTTGACGATCGATTGAAGATTTCTAATAAAAAGAGATTTTAAGTGATTATTTAAGGTTTCTTGCTAACAAGATAAATTATCATTTTTTTATGAATTACTCATAATTTGTTTATGTTTTATATTATTGTTTTTTCATAGAATTATATTTATTAATTGGTTGAACGAATTAAATAATTTATTAATTGTATGTTATAAAAAAAAAAAAAAAAAATATAATACCGTTAAAACTACAATGAAACAATGGTCAGTGAAAGGTTCAGAATAAAAAGAATAAAAGTCAAAAGAGAGACGAAAATTGGGCAAAGAAGAAATGTATTAAAGTAAAGGTCCGTTATGGGTTAAAAGAAAGCATCAGAAAACGCAGTTAACCTTGAACTGTGTTGCGTTAACTATATAACGTCATCACTCGCAGCTAAAAGTGTGGCAGTATAGCTGAAGGGAGAATTCGTGTTTTTGCGCGATCAAATTAAATGTGCTTGAAATAAGCTGATGATTAGTTTTAAAATGGTTAGAATTGCTTGTTTTCTTTTTTTCCTTTTTTTTTTTAGAATAAAATCGTGTGTGCTTCCATTATTTATTTGTTGAACTTTAATCAGTTAAGCACTTAAACGTGTTTCAAGGCACTATATTTATATATTTTTAATGTAATTTTTTTTTACTATTCTATAATTATAATTTTTTTATTTAATTGTTATCAATTTTAAAATATAAATTTTTATAAATAATTTCAAATCTATGTTTGTAATATGATGATTAATTGCATTACATGAGTCACGTTACCGTAAGTTTTTCTCGTGAATTTTAAACATCTGATTCTGATAAACCTGACCTTAATTTTAATCGAGCATACATTACCTATTACTTATCTAAATCATTCTTTCGTATTTTTATTATACGAATAAATCAATAAGATATTGTTTACGAAGAAAGGATTAGAATTTTTAAAAATTCCTTTCTAACAAGACAATTGTAAATTTTTTTGCTGATAAGAAAGATAAGAAGAAAAAATTATGATCAAGATTTAAATTAAAAATACTTATTTATCGTAGCCTGTTAAATTAGTAACGAATACGAAATAACTCGAGAAATTTATATTTTAGAATAAACTTTTCTCTGACTCATATATACGATAACAAAAATGTCGAAATGAATCTTAAAACAACTTCAAGAAACTAACTAAGGCATCATCTTCCGATAAATGCAACTAAATAAAAAAGAAATAAAATAAACTAATAATAAAACTTCAAGATTATACAGCTCAAGAAAAAATGTAGTATTGAAATTAATTTAAAAAATCTTTGATCGCACTATCAAATCAACTATACTTCATTTTTCACTTCACTCAATAGATATACAAATACAAATATCCAGCATACCTTTAATTTCAGCGATATGCGCATCAAACTGACTCTTGCTGCGCACAAAATCAACACGTCCAGGCGATGCTGCTTTAGGTTGCTGAAAACTCTGATTTCGATACTCTGCATACCATTCAGCTGCGGATCTATCGTCCATAGGACTTGCCGATCCGGTGCGTCTACTTAAACTCTCCTCGGAAGGCAACCTGCCGAGCGAACCGATCGAGCTCGATTTACTACCAAGACCACCACCACTGTAACTTGTCTGTGGACCAGGATGGCTAAGGTATGCGGAATCCTCGAGTGCGTGTTCTTCGCTTGGCGTACGACTGGCCTCGGTAAGACCCTGGCCTTGTGACGCTGATGCTCTTCCTTCATCGTGCGGCCGCGTACCGTTGCTACCGCTCGTACTGTATAACCATGCGTTGTAGTCTCGCGACGTTAATTTTTTTTTTAAAGTTTTATTTCTTGAATGGAAAACGATTTATTCTTTTTCTCGAGTTTTTTGGATTGATTTTTTTGTAAGATTCATCAAGATACATTTGTCAAATAATTATAAAAAATTAATTTTTAAACTAAACAATGAGCTTCCATAATATTAGTATATATTATCAGATTTTGAATTTTCTAAAAACCATTCCAATAACTCATAGAAATAAATAATACGACGTTTTCATTCCAAGAAAAAAACTTCAAAAATTCATTAATACGAAATTTGTATTCATAAAAAAAGAATAGCTTGTAGGTATGTATCTAGGCAACATATATATAGACAAATAGAAAGAGAATGAAGCAGCATCAGCACCTGAAGGCCGAGGAAGACGTGAGTTCTCGTAGACTCTTCTTAACCGTGATTTTTTCAAACTTGACGACCTTGGCTCCGTCATAATCACCTTCTTCAACAAGACGTTCATAGCTTTCCTCAAACGACGAGCTACTTTGTCTCGAAGACGATCGTCTTGTCATAATACTACTACCACCAGCAGCAGGAGTAGCATCATCAACAAGATCTTCGCTACTTGCCGATCTGCCACGATTATTGGCAAATTGTTCAAAAAAGCTAACGCGTTCGCGTAGCTGTGGTTGTTGTTGCTGATTACGCGAAGTAGTGGATGGGCTGCCGGTTGGTGTGCCAGCACGCCGCGACATGATCCTGATTTTGATATGCGGCTACTCCGGCTTATACCGGTACTGGTATCACGACAAAATCAGTAGTAGGGTAGATATTGAATTGCTACTACTACTACTACTACTACTACTACTACTACTACCCGGTACTTCGTTTATTATCCAGCAGGGTAGTAATAGTGGTGACTCATATTGCCTTCTGTTGCTACTACCACTTTTAATTTTGCCACTGCCACAACTGTCCACCACCGGCATGTTATTAAGCGCCGGCCGGCAGCAGTAGTAGGCAGCAGCAGCAGCGCAGCTGTTTTTATATATTCCTCCCTATATTCTGACTTTCTTTCTTT
>JAPYZE010010752.1:0-12048 GCA_030522805.1 Leptomastidea abnormis
TATATAGATAAAGCACGCGTGCGTAAGTATAAGGGGGGACGGGCATCTGTAGCAGTAGCATCAGTATAGCAGCCGCCGGTACCGGATCTCACTCTCTCATGTCGTGGCAACTTATACACATGCACACATACACATAGAACATAGCACCAGCCCCAAGGACGGGCTGTCGATTGAAAAGGTCGATCCTTTTAAAGAGGTCCGCTCTGCGCCTACTCTACGTTACATGTATGTACATATGTTAGGAGGAAAGAGAAGGGAGGCCCTTGCACGTGCACGTGTATTTGAGTGAGAGAGAGAGAGAGAGAGAGAGAGAGAGAGAGAGAGAAAAAACGAGACGTTTTTCATTCATTGAAATTTTCTCTTACTGTCGCGACGAGCGCCATTTCCGTATCGCGTTATCTCTGCGTATTTGAGAATCTCATATCTGTCTATCTGTCTATGTTATATGTATACGTATGCGATGAAACTACATACTGAGCTTTGTGAGGTATATTACTCTACGTGTGTATGTGTGAGTGTATGTGTATGTGAGTGGCAAGGCTACGAATACGGCTAAATGCCGCATGTTATATAAGAGAGTTTATATATGCAAAAACTACCGTAGTGCGATTGCGCGACACGGGATAGTAGTGGTAGTGATCTTTTTCTTTTTTTTTTTTTATTTGTCATTTTTCTTTTTTATGGAAGTTATTTTTTGAAAATTCGTTATATTTCGCGGTGGTTTGTTAACGTGAGATTTTTTTGCAAGGTATTTTTAATATTTTGTTAAAAAATTTGTACATTGGATGATATATTGTTTATCGTAAAATAATTTTTTGAAGCTTGAACGAGAATCGTTTGACATTTTAAAAAAATATTTTAATATCATACAGAATAGCTCAGTAATGTTTTTATTGTCGAACAATAAAAAATTTTTGTAACGTTTAAATATAAAAAAAACTCAAAACAAACGTCAGTTTTTACAAAAGCACTAAACTTGCACACATATTTACTCGTTTTATGCCCCCCCTTAAAAGAATACGTAATAATGCCCTAAAAACTTTGAGAGAATATCCAGAGATATAAAAGAAAAAATATGGTAATTAAAAACGAAAAAATAAAAGAAAATCTTTTCTAGCAATTAAAAAAAAAAAAGGAAGTTAACTGCCGATAAAATGAGATATACTAAAGTTTTGTAAAAATTTAGAACAAAAGTGATGAGATATATAGTATAGGAAGTAAAAAAATAAAAAAAAAGGATAGGATGTTGCTTATACACTGGCCCATGATCATCCGGTGGCGCGCCTCTGCGTCGACGCAAAATAGACGTGAAAGAGCGTATAATGAAGCAGGGTAATTAGAACGGGCTCGTTACGAAATGACCGTTTGAAACACGAAAAAAAAATTGAATATAAAAAAAAAGGAGTCCAGTATGTATACATAACGCCCTTGAATGAGTTTAGATATATATTAGCAATGTCAAAGTCATGCTCACATACGCGAGAGTGGGGAAAGTGTTTAATTTAACGTCACGAGAGAATATAATATACGAGTGTAGCTTGGCTTTTACAATTATATGCTAGAGATTGTACTAGGAAATGAAAAATGAAAAATGTTAGGTCCTATGTCACTTAATCAATTAAGAAACCTATAATTAAAAGCATTTAATTACTAATTCATCCTATTCTTTCTCAATTTTAACATTACAAATAAAAAAATTCTGATATAAACTTAAGGACCTCAGGTGTAGCAAAAAAAAAAAGAAATAAAAGAGGATATAGTACTTTTGCGCGAATCAAAGAGTAAAGAGTAAAATCAAGAATACAGTACATAAAAGACAAAAGGATCGTGTCCACTAAACATACACTCACATACACTATCCAATAAGCCGCGTCCTCGGTTGCTATGGCATTCCACGCAATTCCGCAGCCACTACACACGCGTGTGGGTCAGTCTAGCATATTATATATATACACGCTCGACGCACGCTCGCGATTACGGCCAATCTAGTGATTCCCCTTTTACTCCGCAGCCTCTCTCTCTCTCTCTCTCTCTCTGTTACTCTCCTCAATTTCTACCTCAAATGAATCATCTTCGTTATCCGCGACGTGGCGAACGAACGCGAGTAGTAAGGCTTCAACTTGGCTTTTACGTGAAGTTTGAATTAGGATTGTAGGTGATATATATCATTGCAGTATGCGAGTGTCGAGAAAAAAAAAATTTATTGATTGATGTTGGAGTAAGCGAAGTGAATAATAGAATGAGGAGGAAGTTAACATACTTTTTTTTTTTTTTTTGACTATATGTGGTTTTGAAGATGATTTTGTGTGATTGGTATATTTGGTATTAACTGTAACGATAACTGTACTCTGTTGCCAACTTTCTTTAAAATATGTTCAAACTATTTCGTATGATACATATTTCAAATATTTATTCGCTTGAATGATTCAAGATTTTACGTAAAATTTCAATAAATTTAAAATAGCTAAATGAAAAATTCTTTTCGCCCGCTAACTCTACTACTCGCCATTTAATAAAGATTATATCTTCAAGCATTATGAAACAAGTTTCGCGCGCTTGTTCGCTCGCTCGCGCCGACTACACAACAAAAAAGCCGTTACGTAACTTTGCTTCAAACTCATTTAGAATGATTAATTAAAGCAGAAAAGAAAAGAAGAAAAAAAACGAGAACAAAAGATGAAAAAGCTTATAAAACAATCGGCAAAGCTCAAAGCTCTTCCATCTGTATACATACATATTTTAAACAACATTATTTATATACCAACCCCTAAAATATAAAATTTAAACATCAAAAATCATCATTCCAACACATCTCTCTCACGAATATTGAAACAAAGAAAGCTTGCAAGCTCCAAGTCACCTTTGTAAATACTAACCCGCTTAAAACCTCCCTCTCTAAACCCCATGACTATTTTCACTCGCAGTCTCGTCTACTGGTTTAAAGAAAAAGCTCTCTCGCAAGCTCACACTAGAGAACGAAAAGCTCTCTATCCCTTAACCAACGAACCAACCGCAGTAGCGCGAAGAAGAAGAAAAAGAAGAAGTAGAAAAAAAGGGCGAGATGAAAGCGAACGCAGAAGCAAGAGAAAGCTCTTAAACAGGGGAGGATGGTGGTGTTTGCTAGCATAGCATATAGAGTACATGTATAATGGAAGGAGCTTCAGCGTATACGTATATGTATGTATGTGTATATTCGCGGGAGGGGTTGGCAACAGCTCGTATATACATCGGCAGTGGAAGCGAATGAGGGAGTACATACCGCGAAGAAAAAGAGGGAGAGTCCGGAGAGTATAATATAGACTAGGTGGCGCCCCTCCGAAAGAGAGGCTAAGGGACGCAGTATATCGCGCATTCGCGTCAAGCAGCTCTATAACCACCGACGACGACGACGACGGACGACGACGACTACGATAGCTTGGCATATTCTGGGGCGCTTATCGATCCCTAACCTATTTATAATTCATCTGACGTTTCGATTGCTCCTCCGTAGACTCTCAGTCTAAGACTCTCTTCTCTCTTTTCCTCTCTTAAGTATATGCTCTTCTTTTCTCATTGTTCACCCTTATAGCTTCACAACAAATTTTTACTTTCATATACTTTAAAAAATTTTTCATTTAGACTGCACTGTTGTCTGTGTGTAAGTAGCCTTAATTTTTTTGGCTATTGCTTTTCATTTTTCTACCTCGATATTTTAAATGTTGCGTTGTTAGGGGGATTAAAGAGCTTGGACATTGAAAATGAATATATTTTTGTTGGGGGTTCGTGTTTTGTTAGATAAGCCGAGGGCGAGTAAATATGTTAAAGACTATATACGTTGAAGTCTCTTTGTTGCGTGTGTATACGCCGTACGTATGATAGATAGATGGTACGATATAGCTCTCACACCTGGTATCCCTTTACTGAAATGTTAATACTATGACGGCTGTGTTATAAACTCCTTTTGAATATATATGTATATGTATAGCATGTTGTTATGATTACTTCGACGTTTCGTTTTTATTTTATTTTATTTTTTTGTAAAAAAATTTTTTTATTTTTTTTATGTTAAGAAGTAGATTGGAATCTTAAATAGAAATGTAATAAAAAGAAACAAAGATAGATAAATTCAATTGATTTGTTTACCGCAAACTTTACGCTCCCCTCTTATTTTTCTCTACTACACACCCCTTCGTCTTTTTGTGTGTAAGTTCACGAGTTACATGTAGCGTGTATATGTTACGTAAGGAAAAGGGAGACAAGTGAAGCTACTTCCGGCTATATATGTATACGGTGTATATACATATATATTCCCTTTTCATCGACAAACTTGTACACTAGATTTGAATTTACGATCGCGTTTTAGACGAATTGCTGTAGATGTGCGCTGGGTTAAACCTATTTTATGTAATTTTTTTTTTTAAAGTTTACAAGGACGTGAAAAACAATAGCATAATTTTCAACTGTCTACTGATCTACTAAATTTTGTAAAAAAAAAATTTATCTCGATTTTCTTACAACTAAAATTAAGTTTTAAAACTTGATATTAGTTTTTTTTTTTAATATCTTACTGAACTATAATTTAACGATAAAACTTCAAAAAAGTATCGCTTTATTCAAACGTTTCAAAATACCTCCGTCTCCCTAATTTTCCAAGGAAGAAAGAAAGAAAAAACAGCCAAGCTTGCAAGTATATTCACATTCGAGACATCGATCGATCCTATTCTCAACACAAAGTTCTGTACGGTCACGCGAGACAGGCAGAAAGAGCTTGAGATATATCAAACTATAGATGGAATTCGCGTGCTCGATATACCTTTTTACCCTCCCACACAACTGCTTTTATATCGCTATAGGGCTATCACTTTCTCGTTTCATATATATATATACTTTCATATATGCACATGCAGTATAGCTGTGAAAATTTCTATTATTAGACGTATATTATAGCTACCTATATTATTTTCTATGAACTACATTATTATCATTAAATTCCTTTTTTTTCATTTTTTTTTTTTACGGTTTGGTTCAGTCTATAAGATCGATTTTGCTAATATGAATTTTTGATAGATATATATGAACAAAAATTGATATGCTGTCAGAAAAGGAAGTTCGTGAAGTATGTACGTTCAAACTTCATTTCTTCTTTTAACGTTGAAAATTGCACAAAAGTTCAGACAAGTCGATAAACGTCAGTCAAGTATAATCTTTTCATTTTTTCTCGATCTATCATAATCATTGTAAAAGTAATAAAATAAAAAATTGAAAAGCTTGCAATATTTTTAGAAAATAAAAAAAAAATTCAAACAACATAGAATAGCACATATAAATATATATATTGAGAAAACATACTGTTCAAGTTCTCTAACACCGCACAAGCGCGTGTGTTTACCGTCTCCAACATAACTATATACCTATAAGACGTATTAGACAAAGGCGATTCCGTATATATATATGAGGTATTGGTCAAGCATACCTATACATATATGTGTCGACCCCATAACGCAAGCTCGCCTGTATGCACATAAGCCAGATAAAAAAGAAAAGAAAAAAAAAGAAACAAGATAACAAGAATAGGGAAAAAAAAGGAGAGCATTCCCCTACAAAAAAAAAAGTAAATCCGCTCGATTTAATTGCCGCCTTCAAAGACTTCCGCTTAAAGCATCTGTGGGTCTTCGGTTGCACCAACTCTCCTTTAACGTTAGTCGTTATATATGCTAGAAAAAAGAGAGAGAGAGAGAGAATAGTCTATACTACTACTATAGCTCTTAACCATCCCCTAAGTATATATGTATATACATATATATATCAGGTCATTGTCCCTACCATATATATATACCTCTGGTCGTCGACGCCAGCAACCTCGTCGCGACGTCGCCACTACTACTATACATGCTCATACTTTCTCTACTCTCTGTGTGTTGTATGTGTGTGGTTCTTTTTTTTTTTTTTTGCTTCTTTTCTTTTTTTTTGGGTTTTTATTGTGGGGTTGTTTATGTCTGTAAATGAGATGGAATGTGTAGAAAAGAAGAAAAAAAAATAGAATGTTATTAGCTTGGGTTATGTATATGGGAAAATAGGAGTCTGATTATGTGTGGCTTAGGGTACTTTTTCAGTTGTTAGAAATGTATATGAAATAGTTCAATTCTTAATCTACGTGGAAATGAATGAGATTTAAACAAGGAAAACATTTTGAGGTTGATTAAATGTGCTACAGAATACCTATTGCTACAAGTTCGTTTGTAGGTACATAGAGTTAGTGTGAGAAGCTTTATCTTACAGTTTGTTATTACCATTGTAAAATGTAAGATGAGGGATGATTTACTTGAAGTAGAATAGGTTTATAGTAGTGAATTATGTGTGTATGTGCTGAATATGTAGAAACTAGTTACTTTGTGTTCTTAAGTGTTTAGTTTTCTACAGAATACAAGGCCATCTTTTATGGATAGTTACATTTTTTAACAATTTCATAAATTTGATATTTTCAATACCTATACATTTTTTTTGTGTAAAAGATATTATCACATATTCTTGTAACCAAAAGCAACCATAGCTACAAAAAAAAATCTCTAAATCTTTTTCAAATATTCAATCTCTAAGCAATCCGGTAAAGCCCCAGCCCTCTCAAAAACCAAACAAGAATTAGGGTGTTCCGGTCCCCCTATAATACATTATACACAATTATCCGATACACAATAACAAAATGCTCTTTCATGCAGCAAAGGCAAGTAAACCGCGTAAAACCGGCGCAATCCAGTAAGGCCGCAGCCGTCTGAAACGATCCTCGCGTTCTTATAAGTAACAGCAGCAGCAGCACACACGACCTCCATCTCTATAGTATACAGTTCAACTTCTCTCTCTCTCTCTGGCCCTTTTGTGATATCACACACATACAAACACATAAACCGGCCTTCATTATGCAATAATCGGTCCCCCTTCCTCTGCTACAGTAGTACACTTTAGTATAGGTATATGAAGCAGCGTGACACTGGCATAACTACGGTGCGTAAGTAGTTTCTCTTTCTCTCTCAACAAAAGATCAACGCGTGCTTTAATAGGGGAAGGGAATTTAGCCCATCTCTCTTTTCTATAGTCTAAACACACGCGCGGGTATAACCCAAGTCTTTTGCTACTCATGCGAACTATGTCGTGTGTTGCGTGCGGGTTATATAGAATCCCCCCTTTATGTCTGTTTACAAGTCTCGTTCTGTCTTTCTTGTTCTTCATCTTCGTGGTGTAATATATTCGTTTTGTCGTGATAGCACACGCGTACATATCTTTAAAATACCGCGGGCTTGCCCGCAATTTAACGAGTCGTGGAAGCTTTCCACTTACTTTGTCATCAAGATGAGCTTGCTCGTCCCCCATTCTTATTTCTTCTCTGCTCATCTATACAGAGGTTTGATGGTTTCATCTTTGTTCAGATTTTTGTAGCTGGGATATTAACTATTAATGATTATCTTTTTTTTATTTTTTTCTAAATTATTAATTGTTTAATTAAACATTTTAAATATATTTTTAACATTTTAATTAATTTTTTTTCTCAATCACAATTATAATTTCGAAATTAAACAATTAAAAGCGAAACGCGTATAAATCCAACAATCACCTCAGAAAAATCAAAACAACAAATCAAGCACGTTGTTACTCATCAATTCTAATAAAAATTGCGTTTTCCCCACTAACGATACCTACACCTGATCTATATTATTTTCTCAAGCTATGCACTTTTTATAACACAGTCTCTCATCTCATATCATCATATCAAACGAATATAAAAGCGCGAGCTTGCAAGGGGGCAAGGCCGCCTATAACTCTCTTCCGCACAATTCTCATTTTATATATACACCTATATATATGACAACTCGTCTGCACACCAGCCTAATATAATTATTCCCTTACACACATTCTTCTTTCAGTACTAAAAAGAGAGGGTGAGGGAGGGGGGGGGGGTTAAGCATATAGAGTGCGTCGCTGTCGTCATATTATATGTATCCATAGTGAGAGAAAGAGACTGTCTGACGTCAAAGTGCGAGCGACCTATTTATCGCCTCGACAAGATAAGAATCGGCCAATCGAGACATATATAATAATTTAGGTGTAGGTATACATACAAACGCGAGTATAATATATATTCTTCTTCTTTTTATTTTTGCTTGACTCCTTTACATTCTCTTAATCTTTTGTATAAGTTCTGGACCGGATATTATAGGATATCGTATTGGTTCGACCTCGTGCGTCGCCGAATTATTCCATGCAGACTTGTTTAATGTGTCATTCATTTATGTCGCTTGTGACGCTTATGTATGTATAAAAGGGATGGGGGGTAGGGATAGGGGGCGTTTAGCTAATTAAGCTCGCGACTGTAATTAAATTAGATGTCGCAGACGCGCGTAGACTCAAAGCTATTGTTATATAGATATAGTACACGTGTCTATGTGTTAAACATATAATATATACGGGGAGCTGAGATTGAGAGCAATCGTTATTCTAGGCTTATGCGTATGTGTATGTGCGTGTGTATAGGTATGTGTAATATAATCTACTAGATTTGATGTTCGCGGCCTTGGAATTTATTTTATTGGACGAATGAGAGAGAGAGAGAGAGAGAGAGAGTTAGCACTTTGTTTTCGTACTTAGGATTCACTTAGGTTTTTCCCCTGGCTTTTAGAAAATACTCTTCTTTTGTTCTTGGTTAAGTTTGACGATATATGCAATTACTTTGAATTCAATGCTATAAAAATATATAATATTTCTCAAATGTATTAAATACAAAAAAGAAAAAAAAAAGCAATATCACTTTTTGTAAGAATAAAAAACGTATACAAACGAGTTTTAAAAATACCATAAAATATTCAATACTACGCGATTCGTATAAAAATAGTTCAGCATAAAAAAAACGCAGTTTCAAAAATAATATAAATAAAATAAAAAAAAATTCGTTCGCAAGTTGTCAAAATATCATTTTCACATGTATAAACCCGCTACAATTTCCCGAGCAATTTAAACTAGATATCGCATCGATGCGCACTGATTTCGGTCCATAGTATCCCCAATTCGTCGACGTATATCCTATATAGTCTTTCTCTTCTCGTCAGCAGGAAAAAGCTACGGATTATTCAAATCATCTCTCCTCTCGTGCTCTTTATCCCGAGGCTATATAACAATGCTCGTCGCTACTCAAGCGCGAGCGCGCGCGCGAAAAGTCCGCAGCACCCGCAGCAGTGGATGCAAATCCCGCAAGTGATTTGCGCTACGTGTTTGACCTCGATTACCCCTTCCACAATTTCTTCTTTTTTTCCCTTCTTTTCCCTTCTCCTACTCCTTTTACAGCGTCGGATTATATAATTCTTCTGCCCGACTTTCCTTAACCCTCCCTACTGCTACGGACTTTGGTATAAGCTTGAGCTTGCGACGATTAATTTGACCCTGTAATAGACCTTAAAAGTTTCGTAGTCACGATTTCTCTCTTTAAAAGCTTATTTTATCGTTGTTTTTTTAAAAATTTAGTTTCTTTTTAAATTAGTATGTGGTTACAATTTTTTTATTTGAAATTTTTATAATAGAGCTTTTTTGAGGTATCTTCTTCTTTTTGAAGGAATAGATTAAAACTAAAAACATTTAAAAGAATTTTTTTTACTTAAAATTATACTTGAAAGCTGTAAAGTAAAAAAATATATATTTAAAATCCGAAGATCCTTTTAAAAATATTAAACATATAAATCATACGCGTAAGTCAAAAATAAAAATAAATGCCATTTTCAATCTTTTAGCCAAATTAAAATAATCTCATTTACTCGTACGTTAAAATTCATTCCTATACGACCCGAGAGCACACTTGATAGTAACTATTGAGGATTTAACTTTACGAGAAATCCAGCAGTACGATTAGATAGCCGAAGGCTATATACGAGGAGAAGCCCTCGAATGTTTTCTTTTGATTTCATCACATTGTCAGACACCGTCCATGTTCTCTTCTCGTCATCTACCAATCTTCTTTGCTGATTTTTCCCTCGCTCGTTAGTCACACTCTATTTTCTTTATAATGATTTTAGGATTGTGGTATAGATTTCGTTTTTTTTTCTTTTTCTTTTCAAGTGAAGTGAATTTGGTTAGCAAATGGTAGTTATGTAGTACTAGAATCCAATATTTAAACATTACTTCTTATAAAACACGCAAAATCAATAACAAAATTATTCAGTTTAAATTTCACCAAGATATATTTCAGTTGTAAAATCTCCAACTCCTATATTCAGTCTAAACGTGTTTCTCAACGTCTTTACAAGCAGACGTAAAAACATTTTTTTTACATATACATCACAATTTTAATTAACAATCTCCCTTTTTCAATCTCTTTTATCTCTATCTTTTTTCTCTTCTAACACAAAATTCACAACAAAACTAAAAAGTTGAGCAAGTAGACAAATCTGTATAAATTTATTGCACACCATGTTCTCACACTACAAGTTCGTTCTTTAACAGAAATCGCGGAAAGAGCGTCGACGCTCGTAAAACATTTTGCGAAAAGGGCAGCTACTTTTATGCATAAGACATATAACTCTATAGGTAGGTAAGTTGGTATGGAAAATTTATCGTTTGCATCCCTCCTACTTTTACATCGTCTTTCTCGGAGTTTCTCTTTCGAGCTTGCAGGAGACTGTGTATTCCTTTTGTTAAATTGAGGTAGTTTGTTTGTTAGTATGAAAGTGAGAAATTAAAAAGTTCAATCGTTGTTTGAAGAAAATTTATTAATAGCGTTTGGATAAATTTAATAATCTCAACGATATATTGAAAATGCTAAGAAAAATTATGAAAAGAAAAGTTTGTCGAGATTCAGCGCTATTGTGTATAACATGTCTTTAGCATACTATTATTAGAATTTCATTATCTTTAATTTTATAGTAACTTTTGTAAAGTTATAAGAATAGAAATTTACTATACACTCTTATTGTGGTTAAACATCATAATAATTTAAGAAAGTACTTAAAAAAGAATAAAACGTAAACAATGAATGATCTTTTTTTAATTAATAGAGACTGAAACAAGCGAAAAAAAAATGAAGATATGCATCGAAAGAGAAAAAAAAGTCTAGACTATACAAGAAACTTTTCATTCTTAATTGTCGGTGCGCAAAAATACAACGAGCTCATTTATTGCAGAATCAGGAGAACAAGCAAAATAAGAAAACGAAGAAGAAGAAGAAGTAAAAAAAAAGGAAGAAAGAAAGAATCTTTTGCAAGTATATATCTGTGTATAAGATAGAAAGTATTTTCTCACTGAGAAAAGCTCAACCGTCGGATCGACCTAAAGTTTTTCTCTTCTTCTCGGCGCCGGTTAGTCCTCCCTTAGCCTCGTTCATACATATATACAAACGTATTTTCCCGTCGGCGCCGAGTTACTACGAGATATATATTTCAGCCGTAATGACGGCTCTTGTCGTATATATATTCGAGAGAGAGAGAAAGATAGCCGCAAGCTCGCTTGGCAATAGCTATAATTTCCCACGATAATTCGCTTATATCAAGTATATGTATACAAAAGCACAGTAAAAATTGCAGGATTGTTATAGTTGGTTGGATGAGAAAGGTCTATATATTTACTTATTATACCGACTTATAAGCTTTTGACATTACATTACCCGGACTCTTAACGTTTATGCTTCGTACACATAACAAGTTCATGACTTTTTTTACACTTACGGATTTAACCGCTGTTTTTTTTTAAGGTGTGAAGTGTCATGCTCGTTAATTTTTCGTAAATAGTGAATATTAACGCGAGTTGTATACTTTAATATTTTAATAATTGCAATCATAAAGGAGAAAAAAAAAGAAGTCGATGAGAAGAAAAATATGCATATTTGAATTATAACATTCCCAAAAAGTTATATTAAGAAATAACTTCTTTTTTTTTTAGTCGTATTTCTATACTCTTCACTGAGTCTAGACGACATAAATGCTAGGGCATGTCTAGTTCGATTAGAAAAAAAATTTTCCACAAATCGAAGTCGACTGCACGGAAAATGAAAGAATGAAAATAAAAGGTCATAGACGTACTTACATATATATATATATA
>JAPYZE010010766.1:0-10371 GCA_030522805.1 Leptomastidea abnormis
TGTTTAAAACAAATCAAAAATATAAAATATTTTAATGAATCATATTGATTTTAGATTTTTTCTTTCTTATAGAGAAATAAAATATTGAGATTTTATATATTATCAATTTAGTTTTTCAGAGACGCTGACAAGCACAAGCCGAATATTAGTATAAGAGAGAAAAGAAAGATCAGACGTAGTGAAAAATCCAGCCAGGCGTAAAAGCCCCGAATAAGAAGAGAAAAAAAAGAGAGAAGTGATCCTCCAAGTGATATGTCCCTTTAGTTCTCTTGCGCATACGAACGAACGAACGAACGAACAAGCGATGGTAACACATCCAGTGGTAAGCCTCAACGCTTCATCTTCGTTTTCGCGCGGATTATCACAGCAGCAGCAGTGCTCGCGTATACTCTCTCTTCTCACCCTTTTGAATAATCGTCGTCCAACTCAGCTCAGACATAATAATGCGCATCTACCATAGGTAAAGATATATGTATGTAGATAGGTAGGATAGGGATGAGAGAGAAAGAGGGAAGGCTTGGGAGAGGTATGCTTAACGAGGCGCTTTAACGTCTACGCGATCTGAAGCCCTGATGACGAGAACTATTAGTTTGCAGTTGAGCATTATAACCCCCCTGGATGGATGGATCAGGTCTCTTTAATTTATCGTTTAATCGCTATATTATATCCTTTTTGACAAAAGATCCGTGAAAAAGCATATTGCTTCAATGGGGAAAACTGCTATAAAGACAATTTTTGTTTTAAAATAAAAAAATAAAAAGAATGATGATTTTGATGTATGAGAATATTGATTGTAATAAAAAAAAAAAGTTTTTGATGTTATGGTATCATAAAGTAAAACGTATTTTCAGTGTAAAAAATTAGTGGTTTTTTTTAAAAAGAGTAAGGATTAAATCTTGGATTAAATGTAGCTCTTATAATGTGGTACAGAATTAAAAAAAAGGAAGGATTTGAGTAATAAAATAATAAAATAGCAGAAACGACGTTAAAAAGAGGGGTCAGAGAGTTAAAAAAAGCTCGTTGAAGATGGCAAAAGAGAATGCGTGATTGGAAATTAACTTTCTTTCTCTCTTTGAAGGTAAAAAAATAAAAGAGAGAGAGAGAGATAGAGCACATACTTTACGTGAGACTATAGAAGTATCAAGAAAAAAGGGAGAGAGAGAGAGAGAGGTAGCCACTCCTAGCTCTCGAAAGATTCGCAATCGATTTTTTGCTGCCGGATTTATGCGGGCAATTTTTTAACGGTAAGAAAAACGACCTCGTCGTCCTCTTTTCCCCTCTCTTCTGTCGTACACCAGTAAGGAGGTAAGGGTAGTGGAGGGGGATCGGATCGTTATACAAGCTTCTTCCTCTATTAAAGCCGTATTTTGCTTTGGAATAAGAAATATATATCTCGGTCCGATTTCTAATTTAACTTTTATCGCAAACGCTTTTAATGCAGATCTATCTCTACTTTACCTTTGCTTTTAATTTCTTTAAAGCAATATAATAATATCAAATGATAATATTTCATTAATTTTAATTGAAATTTTAAAATTAAATGCAACTTTTCTTAGAAAATGTAATCGATAATTTAAAGTTTAATAAATAAGCGTATAAAAAAGTGAGTGAGCTAACGTTTAATGAACTGTGAGCAGGTTAAAAATATTAATTAAATCAAAGTTGAAATTCTGAGTAAAGAAGATTGAGTTGAATAAATTTGAAGTATATATATATACTACTTTCGAAGCTTATTGACTGACATATTACAAAAGGATTTCGTTGACCTAGTAATGTAAATGCAAGAAATAAAGTTTTGCTTTACTTTACAAATTCTTGTTAATATTATTAAATTTAAACCATGTTTTTGAAAAATATACGAAATAAATAAATAAATAAATAAAAAATTTTCAGCTTGTCATTGAAACTGCATAAAGATACTTATTTTTTTTTTCAAGCAATACCAATGTAAAAAAAGAAAAAAAGGTACGATACAAAAAATGAAACATCTGCGTTCCAGAAGTCAGAAAAACCTTTTTTTTTTAGTACCGGACTTTTCGTCTCTTATCCTCAGGTATATAAAAATAAGTTTTGCAAAAAGCATCTGGCTTCGTCCGTATCATGGACTCTTCATCCAATTCAGCCTTAGTACCATAGAGTGCTTTAACCAATAGGATATACATAATTCGACATCTATTTTTTTTTCCTTCTTATATTTCTCAATTGCACTTTTCAACCAACTTCCTTTTTATATATTCCATTACTACAATTACTACTTCTACTACTACTACTACTACTACTACTATTACTGCAGGGTCATTTCCGTTTTCCATAAGTTTTTAACCCCCTCCCTTTACCCTATACCTAATATAGTACTTCAGTGACGTATAGTATAGGTAGGCCGTGTGTTTTGGTCGTACTAAGCAGCTTTAAACTTTGCACTGTGAAAGTGTGCGCTCGCGTTAATAATGCACGCGGCGTTTGGTGATGCAAAATGAGGAGTAGGAGAGAGAGAGAGAGAGAGAGAGAGAGAGGGAGAAGCGGAAGAGAGGCGCCATAGCGCGCCAAATTCGCGGACACGCCTGCTATACCTACGAAGTTTGCCGCTAATCACTTTAGGCCAGCACCAGCACGCTAGTTTTCTCACTTACTCACTCTCACACTCATTTCCTCATACCTATATACGTCGTTCGTCTCTCGGCCGCTTCCGGTGGTAGACTCTCGCTGGCGGGGCTTCTCTCTCTCTCTCTCTCTCTCTCTCTCTCTCTCTCTTTGCCGAAGTTTCCCTGACAACGTATTTTCCTCCTTCTCCTCCTCCTTCTCCACTACCACCACCTGACGTTGGCTGCAAGCTACGCGCGTCACACCTCGAGCGTAGACCCACACCGGCTGATTACCCAAATTGGAATTGTAAGTGAATCGGAATGTCGAGAGAGAGAAGAGAGAGAGAGAGAGGCGATTGGGTCAGACGTGATTAGGACCGTAGTAGAGAGGAAAGCTGATTTCGTGGACGGCTTGTTTGCTCGACTAATGAAATGGCTCTCTCTTACTCTCAACTGCTAATCGTCTTTGAGACCAACTCGTTTCTACGCTTCGCGAATCTTATCGAGTTTCTTCGCTTGCATGATCGAGCGAGCGAATACGACTTAGTTATTATGACGAAGAATTGAATAAAAGTTACAATCTTTAAAGTTTTAAGCTTAATGAAGTTTCTTGAATGTTGGAAAACACATTGTTATTATTAATTCAATGAAATTACCATTTTGATGTGTGTCACATTATTGAACAGATCGTTATTCGGCATTAGTATGTGTGTATGTTAGAGATAGCATAATTAAAGGGAGACTGATATATGTATAGGTATATATCATCAATTCGATTAACAATTCAATCGTAATTCCTTGAAGTTTTGGAGAGGATCTCATTTTGGAAATTCTTTGAAAGTGTGAGCTCAATAGCCTGCGGAGAGTAAGACTCTCTCTCTGCTATACTATCGAGACCAAATTTCAATGCAGAGCTTGCGAACGAGCTTTAAGTCATTCAAGAAAGAGGAACCTGTGTGGAAAGGGTAAAACTTGAAGTTTCCTGCTGAGCTAACAAGACGTAACGTCGTATCACTATCGTTTGACAATGTGAAGTAGCCGATTGAAAGTTGGTTATACGAGAAGAGAATATATTATAACACGTGTTGGATGTTACAGCGTACTGTATTTTGTCTTAGATTTCGTTGGACAATTGCAAATGAATCAAAATAAGGAAAGTGATACTGCTTTTAGAGTTGAGCAGTTCTTCGAGCTTTCGATCTACTTCACGTGGTTTTATGTATACCTGATTTCTCTTTCTAATGTAAGCTGTTCACTATAGATTTAAAAGTTATATTTTCAAATTGAAGTTTGAAAGTAATAATAGGTGAACTTGAAGAATTGGTTAGAGGTAAAAAAAATACCTAATTCGATGATAATTTTGTCGAACTTTAAAATGACGTTGTTAAACTTCGTTTGTCTATGTTGACAATAAATTTTGCTTTTAAAATAAGATTTTTAAGAATTTAAAATTAATCTTTAACAATTTTTTATGAAACTATCTCGATGGAATAAACAATATTTTACAACTAAACAATTAACATGTACTTTTACATAATTACCAGTAATTTAACTACTCTTGAATAAATTACAAAACTTACAAGATAATCTGATATTGCAAACTGTAACTGCAAAGACATAAATAACGAAAAAAAAAAACAGCCAGATATAAATTTTATCAATAGCTTTGATAATTAACTGTTTTACTATTAAGATAAAACAACTCAAGAGAATAAAAAAAAAAAAAAAAAAATAAAGATAAAAGAGAATGTAAGTCGGAAAAGGTAGAAGTGACTGCTGACTATTCGGTGAGAATAAGAAGGCGAGAAAGCACAGGATAGTTGGCGAATGAGAAAGGAAAAGAGAGATGGGGGGCAAAGAGGAATGAGAGCCATAAGTCAGGAGTGAACAGTGTAGAAAGTAGAAAGAGAGAGAAAGAGAAAGAGAGAGAGATCGTTGAAACGAAGGGCAAAGGAAGTCACAAGAGGCGCGAGAGATGTGATTCGGATTCCCAATTACCTTATCCGCCGGAACTAACGTTGAGTGGCTCTTCTCATTGAAGTCACTTCTTGGATGTTTACGAACTATGGCGATCGATGGCACACGTTGTATATCATCGATCGATTTTCATTTTTACACAAGAAAATATAATTGAAATTTCGTGATAAATTTTTTTAAGAAATGTGGAATTCACGGTGTAATTTTCTTTAAGTGTATTATTGATTTGGCGTCTGACTGGAAAAAAAAAATCTGTGTTACTTCAATTTTTTTTTTTATTTAGGTTAGATGCACGGACTATACGATCGATCGACGTGCTAAATTATTTACATTTTTTTTTTCCAATTAGCAAAGTTAAGAAGGCAAATAATCAATCTGAACATTTAAGTTATTTAAAGCACTTTTGTGCAAATGAATTTTTAATATTAAGGTTATAATGAATCAGTAAAAAATTTTAAGTGAACAAGTTTTAAAAGGTATTGGTTTTAAAATGATTCTGATTTTTGTTTTTTTATTTCGTATTAAAACTTTTCTTAAGTAAATATAAAATTTTCATCATTGATACAAAGAAAAAATGAATTATTTGTTAAAAATACAAAAAAAAAAAAAAAAACATAAAAGAAAAAAAAAAAAAGAAGAAGAATAAAAATACATGATCGCAGAGCCGCCAAGAAAAAAAATAATATCAAAAGTCGAAAATGAACTTCACAAAATTAGGAAATATCTCAGTAAAACTTTTCCTTGAATACTCGCGAAGCTCGCGCGAAAATTACAAAATTGAAAATTCTCGTCGCGAAAACTTTCCCTCAAGGGGGGGAGCAAATAAATAAGAAAACTAGCGCCACGTATGAAAACTTGGCTACGATAAAGTTAAGAAGAAGAAGAAGAAGAAGAAGACCAGTTCGAATTTATTTCACAATCCCAGTTGGTTGGTATAGTAGGAAAAGCTCAGAGCTTGAGTTAGCCCAAAAACCACGGCAGCCTAAACACGTTAATCAAGAATTTTTGTCTTCCGAACAATTGCAGCTTTCCTTCTCTCGCACTTTCTCTCTTTCTCTTTTTTGGCTGTCGAGGTATTGTTCTGTTGCAAAAGCACAAGGGATCAAACTTTGTTATTTAAACGTGGGAGACGAGCTTTTGTCGTCTTGGCGCGTAGCAAAATCGTTCCGATGGCAAGTTTTCTCTCTCTCTCTTCTCACTATCTCTTTTCTCCCTTCGTTGTCTTTCCGTTCACTCGTGTTTTTTGGCGCGGAAGAAAACCGGCCTGAAATCAAACGAGCTTGCATAGCGTGCTGCCACCCTTTTCTCCTTTCGAAATACGCACAGCGAAAAACTTTACTATACAGACAAAGTTAAGCGTGGCCTCGTTGTTGCGGACAACTGCTCAAAATCTGGGCTAACAGTCGTTTTATTAGTGTTTTAGCCCGAAAACTTATTGCTTGGAACTATGAAAATATACAGTCTTCCGGATTAAAAAGGAAGCGTATGTACAAGATTGTTTTGGTAGTGAATGGAAATAAATTTTTATATTTATCATCCTGTGTTGTTAATCATGTTACTCTTTGTATTTTTTTATATAGATATTATTTGGGAGGAAAAGTTATAACGATTAATAAAGATACGAGTATAATAAATTGCTTATCAATATAATGAAAGTGAGATCTGCTAAAGTTGATAAGCATGTAAATAATGCTTGATAATTTATATATATATATATTGGTATAGTATAATAACAAATTTTAACAACGTGTTTTATTGCCATTAATTTAGTTATAGAGAAAATTTATGAGAAGACAAAATTTTAAAATTTTTCAACTTTGCATCTGCACAGTCAACCTATGAATTTATAATTTTGAAAGCAGAATATAACGATAAATTTTCGATAACTTAATGAGGCTATTTATTTTATGAAAAATAGGTTAAAATTTAGTCTTTAAATTGTGATTTAAGGTTTAATAATAAACGATTAGATTACCTCGTTAATCAACTTGAAAAAAAAAATATATTGCAATTAGTAACTTTATCCATAACCAAGTTTAATAACAACCAATTAAAAAAAATATAATTATAAAGTAATTCTTCTACATCTTTCATTAAATTTCTACAAATAATAAAAAAAAATAATTCTATAAAATTTAATCTTATTTATTTATAACCATTTTTTTTTTCAACGATTCAAAAGCTAAGCTTCAGCTACCGTTACGATGATAAAACGTACAAGGATTTTCAGTGAAAAATTTATAGCTATCTTTTTAGTGACGAATAGTAAGAGCGCAATAGCTTTGGGATATATATGAAAGACAGAAGCCCATT
Source organism: Leptomastidea abnormis (assembly GCA_030522805.1). Taxonomy (NCBI): domain Eukaryota; kingdom Metazoa; phylum Arthropoda; class Insecta; order Hymenoptera; family Encyrtidae; genus Leptomastidea; species Leptomastidea abnormis. The sequence continues at coordinate 6,873 of JAPYZE010010766.1, forward strand.
CGGGTCGACACGAGGCTTTGCGTGCAAACCGCAAAAAGAAAGAAGACCAGGAGATTGATTGATAAAAGACTAGCAGGCCGTCGATCGAGACATGGACTACGAGGTCGACACTTGAGAAAGTAATGTTCGCGCGCTTGCAAGGATATTACTGCAAGTACTTGGTCTCTCTCTCTCTCTCTCTCTCTCTCTCTCTCTCTCTCGACGAAATAACTTTCAGGCGGTTAGTCAACGAGCTGTCCTCCTAATTTGCTTTATTTATCAAAGCTTTTTTTTTAAATTTATTTTCCTTGTTAAAGTCAAATCAATCAGAACTTATTTTATTATAAAAGTATTTTTAGTGTTACATTTAGGTATAATTGAATTTGTTTGTGAATTGAGACTTTTTAATATTGAAATAGAATATTTTTTTAGAAATGAGAATAACCTGAGAGATTAACAAGATTATATGGTTATTTTATTTTTGTAAAGAAGATAGATTTTCAAGAAAAGATTTTGAAATCTAAAGCTTTTAAGATTTCCAGATTTATAAAATAATTTTATTTAAGATTCAATAAATATTTAATGGATAATTGACTTACGTCGGTGATTTTCGTCGAGTAATAAAATGATGCTTGATGAAAACTGTTACATTCATTCGAGTTCATTTATTGTGTTTATCCACTAGATGTTACAATCTGAAACATAAAAATGTATAATTGAATATTGTATCTATGTAGTTTTTTTTTCAATCAATTATTAAAAATGTCTATATAAAATTTTTATAAAATATCAGTATATAAAAATTTACAACTAAATCCAATTTAAAATTGTTAATTAAATAAAGCTAAAAATCAATATAAAAAAAATTAATTTAATCATACGCATTCTCTTGGAATAATTAAATAAATTTATCAAAAGCTATTAGTACAAACATAACTCTAATTCAATATTATAAAGTTGAAAACTATAAGTCAACCTAAATTACAACCATAAAAGTAATATCAGATTACTCTAAAATAATTATATAATAAAATCAAAAGTTATCCGAACATTTCCACATATTCTCCTTTCTCTTTTTCTTTTTTTTCTTTTTTTTTTTACATGTTCTCCCACTAATTCCACCACTAAATCATCAGAGAGTCCCGCATTTTCATTGTCTCATACAATTTTAGAGACGCTTAATCGCAAAGAACAAAATTAGCTTCCACCATATGACAAAGGGAGGCCGCCGCCCACTTACACACCTGATGCCTGAAAAGTGCTTCAGCATTAGCAGAGCACTTTTTTTTTCCTCGCATATAACTCCATTCCCATCCCTTTCGTTGAAAAAAAAAACCAGCCAGCCAGCAGTAGCAGTAGTAGTAGTGGGTAGCCTATAGCATCCCCGACACAAAGTAGGGATGAAAAGCGAGTATTAGCGGGCTTTGAGGTTGGTTACTCGTTATATAGCCCTCCCTCAAAAAATTCAACCAGCTCTTCCCTCTCTCTCTTTCTCTCTTTCTCTACCACCTACACACTTATAAAGATACACACACATATACACATACTACTGTAGTAGACATCAGAGATAACGAAAGTTATATGTACGTCGAGCTAGCGCGGTCGCGTTCGCAAAACTCTCGACGCGCGAATTTCTCCGCGAATTTGCAACAGTAGTATCTGTGTATAGAGAGAGAGTGAGTTTAGGCAAAGGCTGCTGCTGCTGTTAGCCACATCAGGAAGTATTACGCGGATCTGCGGTCGTAGCTGTAGTAGAGAGGAGACATGGACTTTAACGGTTAAGCTATGCGGCCTTGAAGGTTTTCCAGGTGGTATGCGGATGAGAGAGAAAGAGAGATGAGATCCTCTATGATCTGAGAAGCTCCGTAAACAGACGACGTACGCGTGTTTACCTATAGATGACTAGCTGAGTTTTCGGCATGGCTTTGTGCGTCTATATGTGCTACTACTCTTGCTACTTGGTTACTCTGATGCTTTGACCGATGTTTTATGTATGAGGAATAGAGACGTTGAGAGAAATTAAAATGCAGGCTCACGTGTGTGATGGTGATGTAATTTTTTTTTTCTTTTTATCTTCTTCTTATTTTTTTCTTTTTTCTTTTTGCTTGTCAAATTTGGTAAAGGTGTGCTCATAAGAGCAGAAGAAAAAAAAAATTGTGATAACGATGGCAAAAAATTTTATGCGCTCCGATGCGCAATATAAAAGTTTTAATGATGTAGAGGGGTAAGGGACCTGATTTTGAGATTTTCCTTTGAGGTTTATGAAAATGGAATTTGAGCTGAATTTCTTTTTAAAATTTATTTTCATAGAGTTTTTGAAGTTTTTGGTTTAAGAATTAAAATTTTATTGTGTTTTCGATAATAGAGATAAAAAAAATTTTAATTTATTAACATTTTTAATAAAGGAACAACATAAGAAAATATTACAGACAAAAAAATCTATTTACGTGTAATACAAGCTTATAAAGTCTCTACCTCCTGTCAAAAAAACCATCCCAAACATTTTCAATGACATAATAAGAAAGTGCCAGTGTAGTAAGCCTAGGGTGATTTTCAATTCCGCAGTGCGACGTTGTTTTTATATAGCAGCAGCAAGTTATACAGCAAGTTCAAACCGCCTGTTGAAAAAGGCCTGCGCAGTATAGAAAAGAAGTCCCTCAGTATATACAAAATCCAGTTTCCGACAGGAGCCACTCCACACTTCTTTCGTAGTAGTATAGGGCAAAGAGGCTCGAAAAGCCACGCGCGCGCGAAAAAGGAAGACGAAGGAGATTGAGAAGGTAGGTAGGTAAGTGGATGGAGAACGAGCTACTTCCACTTCTACCGTGGCTTACGGAAGGTAAAAACGAGATTTGCCCGGACGAAGTGGCTTTATCGTGTATTTCTTTTTTTTTCTTTCACGATATCGATAGGGTAAGGGTGCGTATTGGTTGGATCAAAAAAGAAGGAAAGGGAGATTTTTTTTTTCATTTAGTACGTGCGTATAGCAAGGTACGCTCGCGAATCCTTATCGCGCCTAAAGTCTCGACACACCTTTCCCCTTTCTTCCTTACACATTGTGAGGGATCTCACGAGTTTTGCATTGGCTGAGATATTCTCTTGGAGCACACGACTAAGGAAGGAATGAAGAAAATAAGAAGTAAAGGTGGTGGAATGAGGAGGCGTCGAATTTTCCACCAAGGGAATCCGTGCGCGCGCGAGCCTATTCTTTTTCTTCTCTATGGATAGATTCTGCGGGAATGGCATTATTCGCGCGGGTTTGTGGAATGCGGGCCTTCAATAGGCGTAGACTCTCTATGTGCACATACACACATACACACAAATATATCTACGTAATCGCTTGCTATATTGGATTTGCTCAATGAAATCCTTAAGGGATAGGAGGGGAGAAATTTATTTTATTCCCGGCCGGTCAATAAAAGCCCTATTATTGACCTCAAAAGAGGGAGTAAAATGGCTCTTTATTCCCTAGGGACGTAAAGTCCTAACTTTATGTCCCTAGGGACGTAAAGTCCTAACT
>JAPYZE010010772.1:0-13107 GCA_030522805.1 Leptomastidea abnormis
TTATGTTGCTGCAGCTAATATAAATAAAGGTATAAAAAACTTACAAACGTAGCCGATTGTAAGGAAACGTCCAGTTTCTGAATGTTTCAGAAGCACATCCTTTTCCGTTTGATTTTTTAACAATTCAAAATTTTTGACAATGTTTTCGTAGACAGTTTTTAACTAAAACGTATCAAGTGGCGCGGTAGCGGCACGAAGGCAAGTTTGAAAAAAAAGCAAGGTGTGACGACCGCAACATTTTAGGGGAGAGTCTCCTAGTATGGGTCCCCATAACCATTTTGCCTGTAACTTTTGATCGGGTAGACCAATTTTCAATTTCAAAAAAAGATTTTGTGCGTCAAACACCCTTCTACAAGTGCAAAAAGTTTCGTGATCTTATCTGCGTAAGAAAATTTTTTATTAGCGGTTTTCAAAGAGTTGTATTTTTGAGTTTTTCAAAAATTGGCTCCCAGTATGGGTCACCTACATTTTTCATAGATATTAAGGGTTTTAGTCTTACTAAACTTATCTACGAGTTAAAATATAATGTATTTATCGAAAATATTACGTTTTACAATATTTTTTAACTTATCATAGCTAATAACCGCTTATGTAAGCTGTATATTAAAAATTCAAATTTTTTGGTATCTGACGCCCGCCGAATGTTTTTTATCGCCAAATTGACTATTTTTCATTATTTTGAGATGTTCTAAATGATTTTAAGATGTTTTAAACAAAGTTGATTTTTTTTTGTAAAAAGATGTATTGAATAACTAGACCCATACTGGGGGACGACAGGCTGACTCATACTAGGAGCCACTGACTTTTTAGTAGATTGAATGTAGCTCCGCGAAGAAAGCAAATAGAAACACCAGCGAGGCGGGGATTTACTCTTGAAGAGTTGTACTTTAAGAAAAAAAATTGTTTAGAACATCAAGTTGATTGGGGGAAATATGGCAGGCTGTCGAAATTAATTTTCTGCACAGAAGAAATAGAACAACTGCTTAAAACGCCTGTAACTTTTGAAGCATCAACCGAAAATTATTGGTCTCGGATTATGTTTAATAAGTCGTCAAACTGCAACTAATCTGCCTGGTCCGGAGGCGCCATATAGCTCAGGAAGCTGGAAACTGCGAGTGACCCATACTAAGAGCTGACCCATGCTAGGGGACTCTCCCCTATACATTAAAATTCAAATCGAACGCGGATAAAATTTTTGTATTTTTAATTATTTAATTTTCCTACTTATAATTACTATTATTTTGAGTGAATATTATTAATTAGATTATAAACTTTCATATGGACCCAAAATTATAGGTGAAATATTTATTTTTAATAAAAATGTGTTACAAATATGAGAAAATATTTTCGAAAATTTTTCTTCTCCTAACCGAAATGGTTTTACCCTGAAGTTGGCGTGACAGTTTTACCGCGAGGTTAGTTACAAAATCATTGTAGTCAAATCGAATTTTCATGTATATAATACTTGATTGATCCATAAGATTGAAGAAGAAAATATTGGAGAATATACCATGTGCAAATTAAAGAAAAAGAAAAATAATTAAAAAGCTGCAAGTATGTAACGTTTAGTCATTATTATAGATATACATACAAATACGTGCGTATCTGCACGTGTCTACAACAGAATTCAGCTGCCTTTATTTTTTTTAGTTTAACCTACTACTTATAACGTAAAAATTTAAGGCTTTAAATTTCAAGTGAAGTGTAGCATACAATAAATATTAAAACAATAAATAAATATTTAAACATATTTAAATATCAGATTTCACATGTATGGAATTCATAAAAAGTAGTGAAATCCCAAAAAAACTACCTTTTAAAAAAAGGTACAAATTTTACGGCAAGTTTGATGTGATTAACATTGCATTTATCAGCCGTGGACGTAAATGAGATCTCAAACTATACGGCCAAGTTTTTATTTCAATTTTTGTGTAAGAATTTTACTTTGTTTTTTTGACTTGCATGTCCAACTTTTGAATTCATTTTATGTTTTAGAAAATATACAAATAAATAAAATTAATCAATTTTTATTTGAATGAAAATTTACAAATGTAGAAATTTAAAAGTTGGACATGCAAGTCAAAAAAACAAAGTAAAATTCTTACACAAAAATTGAAATAAAAACTTGACCGTATAGTTTGAGATCTCACTTACTTTAACGGCTGATAAATGCAATGTTAATCACATCAAACTTGCCGTAAAATTTATACCTTTTTTTAAAAGGTAGTTTTTTTGGGATATATATTATTTAAAAATTAAAACATTTTACTTTTATTATCAAATCATTTATTATTTATTAAATTCATCATAAGGACCTTTTTTTCATCTGCTGTTGCTTTAATATACTTTAAGATACCCATGAGTATGAGCGCACATAGGCCAAAGGCTTGAATTGCTCGATTTGGATCTACTCCCTAATTGAGTTTTAGAGAAATGTACTATAACGATGGAGAAAATAAAAAAAATTAATAAAAGTATGAGTTAATGGAAAAGAAATTTAATATTTGCTAATATAAACATCTTCCCATTTCAGGGTTGCAAATTTATTAATTAAAAAAAATCTGTAAGCCTTAATTACAAAATAAATTATTAATTACTTAACGTTTAATTAACAATTAAAAAGGGCTTGTTAATTAAACGTCGTTTAATTAAAAATCAAAAAGCGCTTGTTAATTAAACTTTTTTTAATTGAAAATTAACAAGCCCTTTTTTATTTTTAATTAAACGATGTTTAATTAACAAGCTCTTTTTAATTGTTAATTAAATCGTTGCTTAATTCCAAATTTAATTAATTATTTACAACACTGTCCCATTTTCAGTACAATTTATTTTATGTTGAAAACTTATACAATATTAAATGTTGAAAACTTATACAATATTAAATAACAAACTTTGATTTTTGACAAAAATCAGATGAATGATGGCTTTTGTTAAAATTTTTAAAAATTGTACAAGAAAAAAATAGGGAAGTGGTTCAGTTTTATTTGTGAAATGATATAATAGTATCTTAAAATACTTCTATTTAAAAGAAAAAATAGTTTAAAAAAGGATTTGTTTTACCTGAGATGCGAGGGAAATGAGAAGAATAATGATTAAAAAAATTTTGACAGATGTTTTAAAAAAAGCATTCTGATTAGGCCAAAGACCGACTACCTTGAGCATCATCTTGTTGGTTTTAAAATATCGACTATCGTAAAAATTTAACTCATCCATGATTTGTAAAATCAAATTTTCTAGCCCCGTTTTCCTGCTTCTTTTGAAGCTTTACTTTGATTTAGATTTTCCAACTTACAACGTTATAAAAATTTTAATTTTTCCATTTCCCCTCCACCAACAATTAACATGAATAATTAAGAAAAAATATTGATTTTGTGCAAAGGCCATTCTTTGTGTTACAATTTTTCTTGTAAATTTTTCGCTGCGTATGATGTATCGATCGCTTCTTTAACCCTTTCACGGATAGTAGGACATATATGTCTCTCATATATTTTAATCTTTTTTTTTCATATTTCTGACCTTTTGCTCTATTTATAAATACAAAAGTATTTTTTAGACTCTTGGGTATCTAATTTATGAAATTTTGTCGTAAGATTGCAATAATTTATTAATTAAAGTACTAGTTATGAACAATTAACATAAAAAAACCGTCTTTTCATTTAAAAATCAATATCTTGCTTACGCGTATGGCTACAATCTTTTTTTTACGTATTTGTCATATATGTAGGTTTAAAATATCTGTTTTTCAATATTTTTTGTTGTTTAGTTAAAAAAAATCTTCGAATCGCAAAAAGCTAATTTTTTATCCTGCATTAATTTTTATTCAATTTTCTATGAAAATTTATTAAGCCCACAACAGTAAGTATTAATAAACATTATTTTTTTATATTATTATTTTAAACTATTTAAGCAATGACTTACAAAAAAACATTTTTTTTTCGAAATAACGATACAAACTTTCTCGAATGGTGCACTAATGACTTAAAAAATGTTTTCTTCTAATGGAATATGACTTTGAATTACATTAATAAAAATATTCATTTTTTTCTCAACTTCATCTTTTTTTAAAAAATCAAATTTCAAAATATATATTAAATTTTTAAATGAAAAGCTTAAAAGGATAAATAATTTAAAACAACATCTTGTTAATTACTACTTCTTTACACATCATAACATTATATTAAGCGATAATTCAATTTTACACAATTACACAATATTATATAAATAATTCCTTTATATATAAAGTGTCACGTACGATAGCCAAGCTATCGACTTGACCACGCCCCCGCGACACCCAAGAGAGGGAGTCATTAGCGCGATCGAGCTCATTAGGAGCGCGCTCGATCGGCAGAACGGAGCCGGCAGGTATACAGTACACACGCACCTCCCTCGCTCTCTCTCGATTACCATTGAATATACGCACTTTAACTCTATCACTTAGTATCGCTCCTTGACTGACCCCCAATTCCCAAAGCAACCCCACGTTACAGAGGGTCCATCCCCTATTTATATTTTTATTAAATTCTTTTTACTACAAATTAGGATAATTACAAATAAATTCAAATTATATACACTCACACAGACAAACGGAAAATGATAAACAAAAAACAATCCCATTATAAGGAGAAAAACATACAAAAATATCATTTCAAATTCAAATTAAACCGCCAAAGGAAGACACATACAAGCAACGCCACTATACCATCAGTAGAGAATAACTACCATACCATCAGAAGAGCGAAATTCAAATGGGAGAAGCAAAAGTCCTTATAACAATAAAACTTACAAATGAATAGAAAACAACAAATCAGTAAATAAACAAATAAATAAATACAGAAAATACTATATGAAAGAAATAATACATTAATATAGCTTATACTTTCACTAAAAGAAGTAAACTACAACAAAAAATAAGAATAACAATACAATTAATAAAATAAATAAATATTAAAATTACCACTCAAGGAATAATATTAACTACACATCCATTATTACTACTATAGTTATTATTATTATTATTACTATAAACCAAGTTTATTCAAACCAACCACCTTAATGATAACACGATACCGACAGACGCCAATTACACGGACAAAAGAGCGCGAAATTCAAAAACAATAAAACTAAAAAAAGGGGATTATAACAAAATCGCTTGTAGAAAATAGTAACATTACAAAAGACTATATAAATTTTTTAATTAAATTTTTGTTTCGACAAAGAATATAATAAAAAATTAAATATACTACTATTTATGACTCTTCTGTAAACGATGAAAATACTGTAATAATTAATTTAAATTAAATATAAATGTTGACAATATTATTAACAAAATAATGAATTACCGATCCGAAATTTTCAAGATTCATAATGTACAATCCTTCGGCCGTCAAAACAAAAGGTTTCTTGGTTCTCATCATCATAAATATTAGAAGCTTTCGTGGTTCTATTGGTAACTGATACCATTCGTTTGTGTATCTAAACAAACATTGACATATATTAAACATTTCTTAAATAAAATTGATGCTTAAATTTGTCTTATAATATTTAAATTAAATTACGTATTTTCGTAAAGTTGGTTGCTCATGGCTATCAATTTTTCTCCTGGCCAACTTAAATAAAACATTTGAATGAAAATTGCTCTCATGACCGTAAAAAATCTTATAAGTTGCATAGGCTGATGTAAGTTTAATGTTAACTGAACAAAAGTAATACGTAAGAAAAAGAAACATAAATTTTTGTTGAAATATAAATTGAGTGAATTTTACTTACAACGACTGAAATTCAGCTGAGACCAAGTACGCTGGTTCCCAGTATAATTAAAAAATAAGTCGAGTATGTGTCCTCAAGAATCTGTCCAAACCTGAGTTTTTTTTTTAATAAGTTTGGCTTATCGTTTTGTTTAAAAAAATCAATTAATAAGTATAAATATGAAATACCCAACTGCAAAGCATTTTTGTGTAGTTTTATACAATCGACCATTGCTAAATAAGAACTATTATTATCTTTATGCATTAAATTTTTGTCATTATTCGAACGCCTCGTTGCCAATTGCAATCGCAGCCTAGACATTTTTGAACAATTAAAATAAAAAAAATATAATAAAAAAGTTATTATAATAGACGATACTTACTTGACTACTGCCATCAAGCCTATTCACTGCTCGACGCAGACAACGTAGGTCAAGTCAATAGACGCAGCTGTGAAACCAAGAATAGTACAGCAAATACCCTCGAAAACATAAATCTTCCCATAGTTTTCAATCTTGTCAATCCCATATTCGCCATCTAATAGATATATTCGAATACGCGTTTTATTGATCGGTATCACCTGATCTATAATTATCGGTATTAGTGGTATTATCATAAACATCACTAGAGCCAAGTATACGTATGCTATAAAGAATAGAGAATTCATGTAAATGTTGCTGCGGCTGGTATAACTAAAGATATGAAAAACTTACCGACATAGCCAATAGTAAGAAAACGTCCAGTCTCCGAATGTCACAGTAACACATCACTTTCCGTTTGATTTTTTCGTAGACAATTTGTAACTAAAAATATATATCATTTAGAAATTAAAACATTTAACAATTATTATCTAATTATTTATTATTTAAATAATGCATTATACAGACCTTTTTTCATTAGCTGAGGCTTTTAAATACTTTAAGAAAATCGCAAGTATGAGCGAAAATATGCCTAAGGCTTGAATTGCAAGATCTGGATTTACTCCCAAATTGAGCTTTAGAGAAATGTACTATAACGATGCAAAAAAAAAAGATAAATTAATAAAAATATGAGTAATTAGAACATTAATTTAACTTTTGCTACTGCCCATCTTCCCATTTTCAGTACAATTCATTGTTAAAATTTATGTTAAAAACTTATACAATAATAAATAAACCTACTTTAATTTTTGACAAAAATCGGATGAATGATGATTTTTGTTAAAATTTTTAAAAACTGTACAAGAAAAAAATAGGGAAGAGGTTTAGTTTTATTTGAGAAACGATATAATGGTATTTTAGAGTATTACAATTTAAAAGAAAAAATAGTTTAAAAAGGGATTTGTTTTACCTGAGGTACGAAGGAAATGAGAAAAATAATGACGGAAAAAATTTTAACAGCTATCTTAAAAACAGCATTCTGATTAGGCCAAAGACCGACTACCTTGAGCATCATCTTGTTGGTTTTAAAATATCGGCTGTCGTAAAAATTTAACCTATCCATGATTTGCAAAATCTAATTTTACGTTCCTATTTTCCTACTTCTTTTAAAGCTTTTCATACGACTTGGATTTACCAACTTACAACGTTATAACAATTTTAATTTTTTCATTTCCCCTTGCTACAATTAACTTAAATAATTTGAAAAATTATTGATTTTGTGCAAAGGCAATTCGTTGTATTTGAATTTTTTCTTGTAAATTCGTCGCTGTGTCTCATTAATGTATGAATCGTTTCTTTAAGGTAGTATATCAGATTTTTCGAATGTTTACAATCTCTCTGAAACTTTGCAAATAAGTCAATTTTAGTGTCCTGAATATGTGGTTAAAATTTTAGAAATTAAAATATTTAGTTTCAAAGTTGGAGTATTTAACATGCAATGCCTATACTAAGGCTTGCAAAAACGCACATATTCGTTGATTACGTTAAGATCAAATGACCGAAGTCAGAATTCAATAAGCGATTTTGCTAAGTGCAAGTTGTCGATAGTCATATTGACGATAAACAAGCGTTTATTACATAAATACTATTTACATACGTTTGTACGATGAGAAATGTTGTTCTGACTATTGTACAAGAAGAGAAAAACTATGCCTTTTTTAGAATAAGAAAGCTCTTGCTTAAGTAGCTTGAGCGATAAGCTAAGAAAGCTTAGTTTTTTCAAAGAATTTGAACGCACTAATTTGTTTGATAATTTATTAAGCTTCAATTGATTCTATGTACACAGCAAGTTAAAAAAAATGAAAATAAAATGTTTTTTGAAATTCTTCATGAAATTCATAATAAATACTCTTATGATTAGTCAGAATTAAAATTTGAACAATTCTACTGTTTTAATTTGTTTAAGTTTTATTAGCAATGTATAAAATCTATAATACAAAAATGAAATAAATTGATGACGCCTAATACTAAAACATATTTTCCCAATTGTATCAATAATATTTTAAACAATAAAAATAAATTAAATAAGCAGAATATTTCTGAATTTTCTTGAATTTTATTTTTGCACAATTTTTTTTACTCTACGTTGTTTTAATTTTCAAATTTGTAAAGACCAAAATAGTGAGTACCAATAAATATTATTTTTTCATGATAATCTTCTTTTAAACTATCTTAGTAATAACTTATAATAAAAAAATAATTTTTTGTTATAAAAATAACGACACATACTTTCTTGACAGGTCCGGTAATGTCTTAAATAGTTTGGAATAAAATTTCAGTTCTTAACTTGCAGACTGATGTTTTTTATTTTACCATAGGCAATGAATAAGTAAATTTTCTATTTTTCCAGCCCTAATAATTTAAATTAATAAAGAGAAATAGATGTTGATTTAATAAGTAACAGTAAGAAAATCGCACGTAAAGCCGTATAGATTTTTAGTAGATGCGGTTCGGTATGATCAGACACCTTTCTTCTTATACCATAACTTAAAATTATTATAATAAAAATATTCACTTAGATCTAAACTTTTTTTTTATTTTAAGAATTGAAATTTAAAAATATTTATTTAATATTACATTTTTATAATATAAATGATATCATATTTAAAGATACAATTATAAATATTACATAAATATCTTTTAACATGTGGACTTTTCGTCAATTTTTTAATTAAATTTAGTTTCGACAGAGAAATAAATAAAAAATTAAATATACTACTTTTTATGACTCTTCTGTAAACGATGAAAATACTGTTATGTAAGATAATGTTGCTCTAGTGAGCTGTTAAAAAAAAGAAAAAAATAATTAATTTAAATTCAATATAAATGTTGATTAAATCATTAAAAAAATAACGAAATACCGATCCAAAATTGGCAAGATTCATAACGTACAATCCACCAGCAGTTAAAACAAAAGGTTCCTTCACTTTCATCATCATAAATATCAGAAGCTTTCGTGTGTCCATCGGTAACTGGTACCATTCGTTCGTGTATCTAAATAAACATCAACACAAATTAACATTTTCTGAATAAAGTTTCTACCTCATTTTATCACATAATATAAATAAATTAATTTACGCGTTTTCGTAAAGTTGGTTGCTCATGGCTATCAATTTTTCTCCTGGCCAACTTAAATAAAACATTTGTATAAAAATTGCTCCTAAAAAAATAATTTTCTTCAATTGTCAATTGCGTAAAATTTACTTACAACGACTGAAAGACTGCTGACGATTAATACGCTTGTTCCAAGTACAATTAAAAAATACGTTGCGTAAGTGTCTTCAAGAATCTGTCCAAATCTGAATTTTTTTTTAATAAGTTTGGCTTATAATTTTGTTTAGAAAAATCAAATAATATGTATAAAATAAATTGTACTCAACTCTAAAGCTTTTTTATGCAGCTTTATACAATCGACCATTGCTGAATAGGAACTATTATTATTTTCATGCCTCAATTTTCTATCAATATTCGAACATCTCGTTGCCAATTGCAATCGCAGCCTAGATAATATTTCAAACAAATAAAATAATACGTTAGCTCAAATCTAAATTAAATATATATATATATATATATATATATATATATATATATATATTCAAAAAAATACTAACTTGACCACTGCCATCAATCCTACGCACTGCTCGACACAGACAACGTAGTTCGAGTCAATCGGTGTAGCTATGGAAACAATAAGAAAAGTGCAAAGTGCCTCAATTATATAAATCTCGGCATAGTGTTTAGTCTTGTCAACTCCATATTCCCCATCTGTTAGATATATTCGGATACGCGTTTCATTGATTGGTATAGTGTGATCCATAATTATCGGTATTAATGGTATCATAATAAATGATACCAGAGCCAAGTATGCGTAGGCTATAATAGAGAGTTAATGTTAATGTTGCTGCGGCTGATATAACTGAAGGTTGAAGGTATGAATAACTTACCGGTGTAGACGACAGTAAGGAAATGTCCAGTCTCTGAATGTTGCAAAATCACATCCCTTTCTGTTTGATTTTTTAACAATTTAAAATTTTCGATAATGTTTTCGAAGACAATTTGTAACTATAAATATATATCGTTTAAAAATTAAAACATTTTACTTTTATTATCAAATTATTTATTATTTATTAAATACATCATAATAAGGACCTTATTTTGATCTGCTGTTGCTTTTAAATACTTTAAGAAAATCGTAAGTACGAGCGCAAATAGGCCGAAGGCTTGAATTGCTCGATTTGGATTTACTCCCAAATTGAGTTTTAGAGACATGTACTATAACAATGGAAAAAATAAGAAAAAATTAATAAAAAGTATGAGTGAATGGAATAGAAATTTAATATTAACTCTTGCCAATCTTCCCATTTTCAGTACAATTTATTGTCAAAATTTATGTTGAAAACTTATATAATATTAAATAACCTATACTTTGATTTTTGACAAATGTCAGATACATTATGATTTTTGTTAAAATTTACAAAAACTGTACAATAAAAAAATAGGGAAGAAGTTTAGTTTTATTTGAGAAACGACATGATGATATCTTAAAGTACTGCTATTTAAAAGAAAAAATAGTTTAAAAAAGGGATAATTCTTACCTGAGATGCGATGGAAATGAGTAGAATAATGATTAAAAAAATTTTAACAGCTATCTTAAAAATAACATTCTGATCGGGCCAAAGACCTATTATCTTAAGCATCATCTTGTTGATTTTAAAATATCGGCTGTCGTAAAAATTTAACTCATCCATGATTAGTAAAATCAAATTTCTTAGCCCCGTATTCCTGCTTCTTTTAAAGCTTTACTTTTGATTGAAATTTTCCAACTTACAACGTTTTAAAAATTTCAATTTTTTCATTTCCCCTCCACCAACAATTAACATAAATTATTAAGAAAAAATATTGATTTTGTGCAAAGGCCATTCTTTGTATTACAATTTTTTTTTTGTAAATTCTTCGCTGCTTATGATGTATCGATCGCTTTTTTAACCCTTTCAGGGGCAGTGGGACATATATATGTCTCTCATATATTTTAATCGTTTTTCTTCATACTTCTGACCTTTTGCTCTATCTATAAATACAAAAGTATTTTTTAGACTTTTGGGTATCTAACTAATGAAATTTTGACGTAAAATTTCAATAATTTATTTATTAAAATGAAAATGATGAATAACATAGGCCCACAAAAAAATTTTTGTTTTCTCTTCCAGAAATAAAAATAACATATTCGCATGTATTTTTTCCCGCTGAACACGTATCTGAAGTCCGTTTAGTCCGTACACGTCAGGATCAAGGGCATTTCAAGGTCGAATCGTCATAGAAACGATTAAAAGACCTAAAACACCTGTTCCTATATTTTTTTTTCCTTACAATTTGACTTTGAAATGCCCTTGATCCTGACGTATACGGACTAAACGGACTTCGGATTCGTGTTCAACGGGAAAAAATACATGCGAATATGTTATTTTTATTTCTTGAAGAGAAAACAAATTTTTTTTTGTGGGTCTGTGTACTTAATATAAAAAAATGCTATTTTTTCATTTAAAAATCAGTTACTTGCTGACGCATACGGCTACCGTTTTGGATTTTTTTTACGTATTTGCCATACATGTAGGTTTAAAATATATACGTTTATAATATTTTTTGTTTTTCAGTTTAAAAAAAATGTTTTTTTTTAAATTGCAAAAACCTAATTTTTTTATCCTGCATTGTTATTTAATTTTCTATAAAAAATTATTAAGTCCACAATAGTAGATAAGTATTAGTAAGCATTATCTTTTTCTATATTATTATTTTAAACTATCTAAGCAATGACTTAAAAATAAACATTTTTTTTTCCGAAATAATGATACAAACTTACTTGTATGGTGCAGTAATGACTTGAAAAATGTGAGTAAAAATTTAAATTCTCAACTTGTAGAATAATGTTTTTTAAGTGTAAGTTTTTAAAGAAGGTCAATTGACGAGTTACATATATAAATCAAATTAAGGAAATTAAGCGTAAAGCCATTCAGATTTTCAGTATAGATATGGCTTGGCATGACTAGACAAAATTCTCTTCTAATGACTTTGAATTATAACAATAAAAATATTCATTTTATTCTTAATTTCATCTTTTTATAAAAAAACAAATTTAAATAAAACAACATCTTGTTAATTACTACTTCTATATTTATTATAACATTATATCAAGCGATAAATCAATTTTACATAATTACACAGTATTATATAAATAAATTTTTTTGCATATATAGACTTGTTAAATTTTTGTTTCCATAAGGAATTTTATAAAAAATTAAATATACTACTATTTATGACTCTTCTGTAAACGATGAAAATACTGTTATGTAAGATAATGTTGCTCTCGTGAGCTGTTGAAAAAAAAATTAATTAAAATTAAATATAAATGTTGATTATATCATTAAAAAAAATAACTAAATACCGATCCAAAATTGGCAAGATTCATGACGTACAATCCTCCAGCCGTCAAAACAAAAGGTTTCTTGGTTTTCATCATCATAAATATCAGAAGCTTTCGCGTTTCCATCGGTAACTGGTACCATTCGTTCGCGTATCTAAACAAATATCAACATAAATTAACATTTTCTGAATAAAGTTTCTACCTCATTTTGTCACATAATATAAATAAATTAATTTACGCGTTTTCGTAAAGTTGGTCGCCCATGGCTATTAATTTTTCTCCAGGCCAACTTAAATAAAACATTTGTATAAAAACTGCTCCTATACCTATAACAAATCTAATAAGCTGTATCGGCTGATGTAAGTTCATTATCACCTGAACAAAAGTAATTCGTAAAAAAATAATTTTCTTCAAGCACACTTTTTGGAAAAAAGTATTCTTTAAGAACGCACGAATGTCCGGTCGTAAAGAGTTCTTTTAGAACTGAATAAGAATGGTAAATTTATCGTATTCAAGTATTCTTGTA
>JAPYZE010010783.1:0-10041 GCA_030522805.1 Leptomastidea abnormis
AAACTGTTTGTGGTACGGTCAAAAAGAGCACTACATCAAAAAATAAAGTTACACCTATAAAACCCTGTATTTCTGACAGGAAGGCCTATTCAATAAAATGCTCTGACACTTTTTTTATTGAAATAACAAGCAACTTTTTCCCCAAGTTTGAGCCAAATCCAGGACCCGAAGACCTGAACCTCCCCTTGTAAGTACTATTTTGAATTTGTATTATTTATAATTAAAGAAATATTATTTTTAAAAAATTATTTTACATTTATTTATGCAGTTAACAATGTATATATATATATATATGTTTGTATTTGTCACATAAAATATGTCTATAGATTTAGTATTTACAAAATAAAGTTTATACATTAATAAAATTAATTGTTGAATCAAGAATTATTTTAAGCTGGTCTAATGTCTTTACAAATTTTACAATTATTGCGTGTTTGATGATGCAGAATGAATTGATGTTAGGGTATTACGGGAATGGCAATGATTTGCTTCACGTTTTAATCTTTGTTTTAAATGCACTTTAGCGTGTCTTTTCTTCTCATCGCTTCTTGCAAATTTGCGTCCACATTGATCACAACAAAACGGTTTTTCTCCTGTATGAGTTCGAACATGAGTTGTTAAATGATCACTTCTTGAAAACGAACGCATACAAATTCGACATTGGAAAGGTTTTTGACCTGTATGAATACGTATGTGTCTAGTAAGTTCATCACTTCTTGAAAATCTGCGATCACAACCATCCACAGGACAAGCATAAGGTCGCTCATGAATAGGAGTTTTACTTGGTCGATTTGGGTATTTCCTTGGTTTTACAGGTACTAGCTTCAAAGGCATTGCACTTTGCTGGTATACTTGTGATAAAATCTCATGTCCCTTAGAAGTACTAGGGTTATATTCAGCAAGTTGTACACTAACATTTATTGCACTTTGTTGAGAAGGTGGCTGTAAAAGAGTTTGAGAATAAGAATTGCTATTATTTGGTTCTTCTTTTAGAACAGTCTCTCGTTGGAGTTGTTCAGTGTTATGGTGCAAGATATTGGTTTCGTAAGATTCCTCATGGGATGAAAGCCAATTAGAAGGGTTTGAGTTGGAAGTTTCATGATAATTGGGAGTAATAGATACTTTAGAATCTACATGTAAGAGTTCAACGTTATCTGATCCAAAAGAATTAGTATGTGGTGATGAATGAATAAAAGATTGATTATTAAAACTTGAGGATGACAACGACCCCCAAATTTCTTGATTTGCTGTCGTTTGAAGTTGATGAGACTGATGTGGTTGAGTATGAAAAGTGTTGAATGTAGAAGCTTGTGTACAAGATGCGGCAAACACAGCACTATATCTAAGGGTTGGTACGTTGCACACATTATTAGAGGGTGATGTTGATGAAACTGTAGCAGAATGTGGGGCAGAATATAAAATTACACCACTTTGAAAAATATTATTTCTATTATCAGTTTCTTGTGATGCTTGCACATCATTTGAAGAAGACAAATGCTCTGATTCTGTAGATTGTTTATTAGCATTTGTAGGATGCTCTTGGAGTTCTTCATTTGAAGAAGTCGGAAGAGTTTCGTCCTCATTTTTAGCTTCTTCTAGTGAAAGATCTTCTCCTGTTAAGCTTCCTAAAAATAAAATTTGTATATTAATTACTATATTATCATATTAATGTATTATTATTATTATTATTATTATTATTTTTATTATTATTTATATTATTATTATTATTATTATTATTATTATTTTATTATCATAATTACAAAGATTTTTTTGAGATTGCTTTCAAAAAACTGTCGAAATATGAACCACAAAAATAGATTTGTTATCATATAATAGTATATTACGCACCTAGGTAAAGACAGTAAAGAAAGTCTCAGATCCCCAGGATATTTACGCCCGACGAAGCCGAGGGGCGGGAACCTGGTGATTTGAGGCTTCTTACTCCCTGCCATGGTGCGTATACGATTTTTCCGCTTGACGTCGCCTGTTGGCGCTTTTCGGCCGGAGGGCGGAAAAATTATTTATTTAAATGGCATGCCCAAGCAAATTTATGGTTGATATATAATAGAATATAGCTAATTCTGTCAAACAAGGAGGTGCCACAACATTCAGGTCATAGATTTTTATGAAACTTGGTATACTGAGTCCTTTTACCATAATATGAAAGTATCCCAAGTCCTAAAGTCAAACGCCTTTTTATTTTTGAGATACCTATCATGAAAGTTTAGAATTTACCATTGTTTTGTATATATATGCAAAACAATATATACACACATTTGAGCTACTGGGCGATTGAAACTTCACGCCAGCCAGAGATCACATTTCTCAATTTCTCGACTACAATTAGCCCAAAAAATATTTGTTCCAGCAAAAAAAAAATTTGTTCCAAGCCAGAATCAAACTAGCAACTTCATGTTTTTCAGACTTTTGCACAGTGTGTTTTAACGCTGTAAAAATAGACAAAAATCAATTTAAAAAAATCTTGACGTTCTTAAGTTCCCAAAAAATATATACACATAGCTTAAACATTGAATTAAAAGAAAGCATACCGCTCATTAATATTTTTTATTTTTATACCCCTTATAAGCCCTTAAAAATGGTGTTTTTTAAAAAATTGTTGAAAAATAAAGTTGGGTACTTAAAATAAAAAGAAAACTGTTTATCTTTGATTTTGAAAAATGACTCTTTTAGCTTTATTTTTAAAAAAGTCATAGATGGTTAAAGTTAAATGTTTTATTTCTGAAATGATAAAGAAACAAAAATACGTATAATAGTGTGCTATAATGTTAAAAAATTATTAAAATTAGTTTCGAAAACTTTTAATTAAAGATTTACTTATCTTTTTAGATCGTAATTAACCCTCAATTTATAGTTGTGCTATAATTCTTTAGTTTCATATTTTAAAGTAATTCTATTTAAAATTCATGAAAAATCTGATACATCTAATAATTTTTATCTTGTTACGCGTGATTTTTTCTAAAATGAAATAGAGAATTTTTCCAGAATGAAAATCAAAGTAATGGAGATAAGCATTTTTGAGTTCTTAAGTAAGAAAATATGTTGTTTAAATCCAGAATTACAAGAGGTCAAAGTAATAAAAATCACGATACCAATTAGCAAAAATATAGAATTTCTTTTACTCTGATCTATTATATTTTTGTCTCTGAGAAATATTTTACAAAACTCGTAAACGATGTATAATTTACAAATCATATGTTATTTAAATGTCTGTAAAATGATCAATAAAATGTTTTCAAGGTTGCATATCTCGGATAATTGAGCCATGGATTTCAAATTTTTATCAAATATTGACTGTATTATCTATTCTCTGTGGTTAAAATTTTAAGTACATTCTTACATATGTTTTCTACATAATCTATGCAAAAAATAACCATCCTTCAGTTTTCCTACAGTATCATAACAGCTTTCTAGAGTAACTTTTAGTGAAATTTCCATCCACGTAATTACGTCCTGTAATTTCCACGTATTACGTGAATTTACGTGGAATTGCGTGAAATTACGTGGATTTACATGGAGTTATGTGAAATTACGTGGATTTGGCGTACAAATAGCCTTACCATTTTTTTTATTTTTAGTTTTCAAAAAATTGGTTGATTGCGATTTAAACATATTAAAAATTCTATAGTAAACGCAAGCTAGCGTCCTATTTCATTACTTTTATTTGAGCTCTTATTGGCCGATTTCAAAACGCAGTCATTAGTCTTTTTAAAATTCGCTGTTGACCTTATCTGCACGCGTATGTGTATTTCCTAGAGAAAAAAAGTTTAATTTCTTTTTTTCTTTTTTTTCTAGGTAACATAGGTTTTAGGTTATTGTCAAAGAAATAAAAATGTTTTAATGTGTCGTAACGTAAATAATTTACAAGATATAAATTTAAAAATTTTTATTTAACATTTTGTTATTGTTTACGTTAATATAAAATAATTTGTAAAGTCATTTTGCGTATAGCTGGCGATCTGCTCTGCCATTATTGCTATCGTTACACTGACGCTGCTATCGTTGCCGGTCATTTTCCCAAATACCATTTCCCCAATGATAATTTTCCCTAATGTCCATTTTCCCTAATGATTTATTCCCTAATCGAAATTCCCTAAAAAAAATTTCCCTAATACCAAAATTTTTTAATGAAAATTTCCCTAATACCAAAATTTTCTAATAACAATTTTTTAAATGTTATAACAAAGTTCACTATAAACATTTTATTTCTTTTCTGATACATTTACAATCTCTATTTTCATATCTCAGACCGGGAATCCTGTTTCGCATAAATTTTGTGTAAATATTCGCATATATTTAATATCAATTTCGAAATAAGTGACTCTAAAGTTATTGATGAAACTAAATTATTTATTAGAGGCTACATTTACTTGCGGTCGTTAAAACCAAGTACAAGTAACCCCAACACCTACTGGGTTTGCCAGCGATCAAGAGCAAAAAAATGCTAGGCTCGGGCAGTGACTACAGTGAGAAATGGCGAGTTAATTGTGTTGAAAGGTGATTGATATGATCCACGTCCGATTTGTTTCGCAAAAAAGAAATGTAAAAAAAAATATAACCTTCGATTCCATCATTAAGGACCTGATGTGTCACCTCACCTCACACACGCGCCAAATCGTAAAGAGGCAGAGGCTGTATCTGTGAGGCAGAATTTAAAACGACGCGCTAAAGATTTCCCGGAGTAACCGCCTTCTAGAATTTTGAGGACAGAATTGGATGAATTTTCTGACGGCGTTTTAGCTATGCTTCCCGAACGACCGAATCTCGAAAAAGCGATGAGAAGATCTCGTCGTCGCAACTTACCTCTTAATCCAAAATCGTTGAACAAATTGGATGAAATTTCGCAAATGTTTCGGCAAACACTGACGGGTGATAATTTTTTACTCTTCAATTCTTACACTAATGACGAAAGTCGTCTGGAAGATGGAAGATGGCAGAGTGGTTAGTATTTCCAACGAAGCGAAACCTTGAACACTTGCCGCAAGCGAAGTTTGGCATTTAGATGGTACATTCAAATAAAATAGATCAAAAAAATATGTGAATTATTATTATACTCTCACTCTTGTAACATTTTAGTTTGTTATTGTAGGTTTCGCCCAGCATATTCACACAAGTTTTCACCATTCTTTGATGCAAAGAAGGAAATCGGAGGCAAGGAGGCCAAAAAGAAGTAATTTCGTTGACACTCGTATACGCTTTATTGAGCTCCAAAGAAAGAAACCAGTATGCTGCCGTTCTTCGCTCAATTCAGTCAATTGCCTCATCGCAGTACTCAATCGACAAGTGCGAGCCTCAAAGAGTCATGAGCAACTTCAAAAAAGGCATCATAAAGCCTTTAAGGAAAATTTAAATTAGGGAATATGGCCTTTAGGGAAAATTTAAATTAGGAAATATGGCCATTAGGGAAAAAATAAATTTCAATTTTAGGGAAAACGGTCATTGGGGAAAATGGATATTAGGAAAAATTCACATTAGGGAATTTGTATTAGGGAAATTGACCGGGAATCCGCTGCTATACAAAGAAAAATATGTGGTATTGAGCTCTTACTTTAGAAAAATAAGCACCTGTTTTTTTAAGAAGTTATTTCTGTAAAAAAATTGAAATATAGATATTTTTTGTATATTCAATCAGCATCGCTTTGTGTTTTTCTTTTGCAATTTGCGAAGGTGTAAATGACCGTCGCAAGAATATTTAATGAGAAGTCAAGATTATTGACGCTTCAAAGTTTGTAACTTCAAAAAGGAATACCAGATTGAATAATTATTGTAACTAAAATACACTAGTTAATAAATAAAGTTTTGTTGTTTAATTGCAAATCGTAGTTTTTGAATCGGAAGTAATTTCGATCTCGTATCCGTGTTTTAATATCAGTCAACCGACTCTAGAAATCATTTTCGTGTCTAGTCTTTTCTATAAGGAAGAGTAGCGCTATCTTAGAACATTGGAAGTTATCGACTTGTGGTAATAAGAGTAAAGTACTTCATCGAGTATAGATGGCGCTTGTAATGACAATAGTTAAGAGTTGGAATCACGTGATATGAGTGAGAAGTTGTGTTAGATTACTATTGGTCGATTTTAAGCGGTAGTCGGTTGGACCGCGTATTCGAGAACTTTCTTCTGTGTTTCAGGTGCTGAGTTGAGCAGAGGGAGAATCGGCAGCTTGAACGACCGAGGTTTACTGCTTGCGAAAACGACGTGGTCAGTCATTCGAATTGAAGATTCAAAGTAGAGCATTCTCGTACGGAGTCGAAATGAGAGATAACTCTTAGTCGGAATCGGAGATAGAGATTGGATTGGAATCTGGTGTGAGTCTTTGACTGGACAGGATGGTCTGCTGGAGTACGAATCGTGGTGTGCAGAAAGACATAGTATAAGTCGCGTGTAAATGCTTGACTCTCGGATTAGATTATTGTCGAGTTGTTAATTGTTTTATAGTGTCTAAGATATAATATTATTTCGAAACAAGTAGAGAGATTAGCCGGTGTATACTTTATTTAATATTGAATATATTTTTATTGTTATTCAATTGATTTGTTATTATTTAAATGATACCGGTTTATTCCTGCATGTTTGTATTTGATTATGTTGTCTTAAAAATTGTATTGTCGATTAGAGCTGAGAAGATCTCATCGGTTGGTCGTAATTTCCGACAACAACAAAGAATCTACGAGAGTAAGTAAGCGAGTTATCAAGTAAGGATAAAGTAAGATATTTGAGTTTGATCTTTCGATGATTGAGAGTAGTTTATTTATTATTTATCTATGGTGTGGTTTTCATCACATCACAAATTTCATGCGCAAAGATCACACAGAAAAAGTGCTTTTTCGCACGTTAGTTCTTTTGTGCACAGTATTTTTTTGAGCAGGATGAAATTGCAAAAAATATTGTTCGCAACTCGGGTGCAGGCTTCTCTCTCTCTCTCTCTCTCTCTCTCGAAACTATTTGATTGATTGATCTGAAATTTTTTACACGTTTTCAAGACTTTTTTACAGCTCACCTATAAACCACCGTATAAATTAAATTTCGCAAAAATAACTATTTATTTTTACTCGCGAATCAAGCAATTTTTTTTCGAAAAATTCATTTTTTTGTAAATAGTCCCACCAAATCTACAATCTTCAACTAATCACAAAAAACAGTGGTTTGCAGATAAACTATATATGTGTACTAATTATTCCTCTTTCACTTTTTATTACAAATGAAACTTCGTTGCGCGATCATTGAAACCAAAAAAAAATTTTGCCGAGGACCAGAAAATTGGCTATATTTTAGTCATTTTACAATATTTATTCATGAAAAAAAAACTATATATACTTGAAAATATGAAGAATAAAGTGTCAAAGTTATAAAAAATTAAACCTTCATTTTCCTTTCAAAAAATTCCCAAAAAAACACCGAAATTTTATGCGTTTATAGGTATGTCCCCTCTCAACTCAACAAAAACGTTTTTGCTTTTTTAAAGAGAAAGCTTTGTATCGATAAAAAAATTTTGATTTGGTAATTTTTAGTTTTTTAGATGTTTTTAAGGTCCCTGAATCTAAAAACTGTGTTTTCAGAAAATCTCTGTGTGTATGTAGGTATGTGTGTGAGTATGTGAGCGCGCGCACGTGTATGTGTGCGTGTGTGTATGTGAGCGCGCGCGCGCGCGTGTGTGTGTGGGTAAACACTGATATAATGGTGCTTAAGAAATATTCTTAAAAAGTGACAAGAATCTCCTAAAGAGCCTTTTGCAAAAATTATTATTTCTTTAAATGTTGATAAAAAATTTTCAAATTTTTTTTATATTTTTTTTAACTTTAGGGCTATTATAAAAAACAAGTAGAATGATAATTATAATTTTCTAACACTGATATAATGAAGCTTAAGAAATATTCTCAAAAAGTGATAAGAACCTCTTAAAGAGCTTTTTGCAAAAATTTTAATTTCTGTAAATTTTAATAAATGCTTTCTCAAAGAGAAAACCTTGCAACGGTGAAAAATTTCGATTTTGTTTTTTTTTAATTTTCTTGACATTTTGAAGGTTTCTGAACTCAAAAAACGCATTCTTAGAAAAAGCGTGTGTGTGTGTGTGTGTGTGTGCGTGCGCATGTGCGTGTGCGTGTGAGCGCGTCTGTGTGTACTACTGCGTGTGACGATTTTTGACACTCGATAATTTTTAAAGGAATAAAGATATCAACTTTAAATTTTGCACACATATTTGTTATAAGTTACGTAAGAGATGATCAATTTATGATTTTAATTGCTCTGCTTCGTATATCAAAGGTTTTGGGTTCGAGACCCGACGTGAAATTTTTTTTTATTATTACTTCTCCCCCTTCCTTCTCCCGACGCGTCGTCTCTTGTTAACAGCACGCATCGGAGAGAGACAGCCGCTCGGGAGGGGTGAGCGCTACGTCACGTCGTCTGTTTCCCCTACTCGAGAGAGCCCCCTCCCACCGCGCCGCCTGCAAATTTAGTTTTTGAATGTTTACTCAAAATTTTATACTCAAAAGTTTTGCGCAAATTATCCTATCTTATGTAAAATTTTGCGCTCTTTTTCGTGGTGTAAGCCATTTTCGTATAGGATCAACCGTTGACGAGATATAAACATTTGAAACTTTGCATGGCCATTTTTACACGTATTTGCAACTTTTGACAAAAAAGTTATGAAGAAAAGTTAATCAGTTCACCCTAAAGAATAACATATCCAAAATCCAACCTTTCTAGTGAAATTGTTAATTCAGAGCTATTTTGACTGGACTATTATATTCTTAAGGGATTTTTTTTTATGGGTATGTGTTGTAAGATGGAAAAAGGTTTTAGAAATAAAATACAATATTAATAGAAACTTCAAGAAGATGTTTAGCGAGCGAGAGCCAAGATCTCAATGAAACAGATTATTTTTTTTTAAATTTCAGTCAGACATTTTAACAATAAATAAAATTTTGTTTTAAACTAAAAACTTAATAGAATAACAACGCAAAATTACAAAAGTAAACCTTAACGCAAAATATCGAAAATTAACGCAAATATCGAAAATACATTTTTTTTTTTTTTAAATAAAAATACTTTTTAAAAGTATACAGTCAGCATAACGGTTTGGCTTTCTTCTTTGACGAGTAGACCTACGTAACTCAGATTGAGGAGGTTCCTCTGATATAGTAGCACTAAGCTCATTATTATTGGACGTAATAATTGAATCAAAAACTTCGTTGTGAGTTGAGTCATTATTACCTTCTTGTTCATTTAAAATATTTGAATCAGTTATATCTTGAACGGGTAAATTATTTGACGGAATGGAAGAATTAAAGGGTTGTACATTAATTTGATTTTTATTTGATTGAATATTTGATTGAAAATCATCTAAAACTATTGGCGTGTCATTTGAAATTTCTAAATCATGTGTAACGTATATTAAGTTAATAATAATAATAATAATAATAATAATAAACATATATATTTAAAAATTTTTTATATAATCTATTTTATATACCCGTAAGGAATATACTTAATTATATCTATGAATATATATATATATACACTAAGTTAGATACCTATATATCATATACACATATTTCTATACCTAAGAATGCGCCCGTACCAATATACATAAAAATATATAGCTTCAACATATACTGCCAAAATTTTTTTATCTATACTTTCCTCCCAAAACCGAATGTTCTAGAACATTCTCATTTTCCAAAATTTTCCATTCCTTTACGACCTCTTCCAGACCTTTTTTTTTATGGCTTGCAGATGTGTATACTTTTGCTTACTTAAGATAAACCATATAGAAAAACCATATCCTAAAGAATAAGAAAGAAAAAGAGAGAAAATAGTTTCAGATGAAAAAATTTATCTTTTTAATAATAATTAAATGTTGTTAAAAATAACGACGAAAAATAATAGCTAAAAAGCTCGACTTGCGCAGAAAAATACTATTGAAATAAAATATTATATCGAACGCTCACAATAGAAAATAGTAACTATTTCATCTTTCCTAGATAATAAGAATAAAATTAATAATAATTATAGTCTAAGTT
>JAPYZE010010788.1:0-13545 GCA_030522805.1 Leptomastidea abnormis
CCTCGAGGCAAAGGAACTGGACTCATCTCAGTTCACGAATCCTCGAGGCAAAGGAACCGGGAGACTTTCAGTTCCCAAATCCTTTTGTGATTTGGAATCAAATTCCTCGCGGATCATATTTTCGCAACCCTGATACAGTCTATACCATATACAGAATAAGAGAGATCTATAAATAAATAAATAAAGAGAGCAAGCCGTTACATTATAGGCTTTCTCGCAATCTCAAAAAACGATAAGAACAGAGTATACGGTATATACGGTACATACCTTATTTATATGCTCCCACGTGTTACACACCGGAACTATTAATATTATAAGCTTTAAGCCATGTTGGTACCTATATGTATATAACAAAATCTACTCATGTACCTGCTCTTTTTTTTTTATTTCTTTTTTATTTTGATCATAGCTAGAGCTTTTGTATGGTAATCATTTTAAGCGCGTCTAAATTAAAAAAAAAAAATTATTTGCATTTATTAAGTTTTATAAACTATAACTAAACACAATACCTTAAGCGTGTATACATACAGTGGTATATTATATTTTATTTTAGCATATACCGTATATAGCATATATCGCTCATTAAACAAGCAAATTTTTGGCACATATATATATAAGTTCGATGAAAGTGCGCCGAAATTTCTCCTTCCTTTACCTACCTTCTCTCTTTATCTTTTCCCAAAAAAAGGAAAAAAAAGGAAGAAATGAAAAAAAATTCATCCAGCTGCATTTACACCACACGATACAGTGTCCTACTCTCTTTCTCTCTTTCTCTCATGCACCTCCCTCTTTTTCTTCCTACTTACTTCCCCCTTCAATATACTCTCTATATAATGCTTTTCCTTCTTTACCCTTTTCACTTCTCTTCAATGCATCTTAAGCATTTACAGCTATATACCAATATATAACACTTTTTTTTAATCTCCCTTTTCCTCATACACACAACTTTTCTCTCTTTCTTTCTCTCTTGGTGTCGTCAACAGCATCAGCCATCAGTTGAAGCAGCTGTATATAGTTATATTATACTTATATCTTTTCTCTCGCTATATAAATTGATATATCTCAAGTCTTGCGGGCTCGGCCTTTTATTATACATATACATGCATACATATATATTACACGATAACGCACTTGCAACTTGCTCTTCCTTCCTCTTCACCCCTCGTATTTTAATTAAGCCAATCGATAAAACGTATGTAATTGTATGCAAGTACATCCGCGTGTTCACTTTTGATTTCCCTATAAATGAATCAAGTAAACAAGTGTGGTAAGTACATAATACAATATTTTATTTTCTCTCTCTCTCTCTCTCTCTCTCTCTCTATATATGTGTATATGTATATTTATGCGTGTATATAGAAAGAGAAAAATTTTTAAGAGGTGATAGACCTTGTTGTTTTTATAGAATCAAGTTTACGGCAATATATACGTCATAGAGAGTATATATAAGTATCCATGAAAGTTCCAAGGTTTTTCCGCGAATAGACACAAACAGAGATACAAGTATATAGTAGTGGTAGCAGTGGTACCGCAGTAGTCCAAGTGCAGGGACACACAACAGACTCTTTCAATATATATATAAAAGAAAGATAAATCCGGTTATTCCTCTTCTTGCTGCCACAACAACAACCACCCTCTTCTATTCCCTTATCTATAAATATATATAAGTATATATAGTCTAAACACACGTGCCTCGCATGCATGCATGCATGCATGCTTGATGTCTCTGCAATTCTAAGACTCTAAATCAGTATCATTCATGTGTTTGTGTATATATATATATATATATATATATATACATAGTTGTATACATGTTTGTCACACACAGAACTCACAAACTGCAACAGAAAATCTTATTGGATGGAAAAGTTTAGGTAGTTATATTTTTCCGACGGTATCCAACGTTTAAAATACTTATACAAATACCTGCCCACCTTACACTACCTATTCCAGGAAAATATAAAAAAAAACATACACCTGAGTGAATAAGTGACTTTCGATCTCACTGAGAGATTTAACGGCATTTAAGTTGATCTCAGCTCCTCTATATCTGTATATAAGAGATTGTTTTTCACTATAGCGATTTTTATATGTGTATATAGGATGTGTGTATGTAAAGGTAGCATTTGTAATCCTGATTAATCTCATTTTATCTGTTGAATACCAAGAAACGAAATATATAGTACCTGTATAATATAATAAGTCCATACGTTTATAACTTATATTACTTCTTGTCACGTATATATGAAAGCTCTTTTCTCTCTCTCACGCGGATCTTCAGCTTACCGATATAATATGAAAAAGTATATGGAAGGAGGATGGGAGAAATGTAAAGAGAGCAGGTGTCGAAAGTGGCAATTTTTGAGCGCGATGTGGAAAAGAAAAAAAAAATATATATATGACAGAATCGATGAAAGGACCGGATGACGTTGAGCTTCTTATATACACAGAAGCTATAATACTTGCGTGTTACATGTAAGTAGATGTAAGAAGAAGAAGAAGAAGAAGTGAAGGAAGAGAAAGATGGTAAGGAAGTATATAATGTATAAGTAAGAGGGAGAGCAGCAACGGCACATATATATAATATATAAAAAGTATATAACCTTGCTACGTAACCTTGCGCATGAACTTCAAGAGAGAAAGATGGTGCAAAAAAAAAGGGAAGAGAAATAAAAAAAAAAAAACTTGATACCGGTTCTTATTTCTCCTCTTATATACTGGATGTATATAAATATATATAAAGGTACATATAGCCGGTTCGTCCTGTTCTCGATCACTTTCTCTCTATGTACACCGTATGTTTAAGCCTGCATATGTGCAGAAAAAGACCCAAGTCTCTCATCCCCTCTTTTTTTTTTTAACCCTTCTACTCTCTTTGAGAGATATATCAAAACATACCTATATAGCCCAAGATCTCAAGAGTATGCTATATTGCTATATGCACTTGCTCTCTTGTACATATACTTACACTTATATACTTATATATAGGCATGTACGAACACACGACGATGCATCTTTCACTTTTCATTCTCGTCTTATTTTTTGCTTCTCCTCCTCTTCCTCTTTCTCTCTTTATAGTTGTCAATTTTTTTTTTTATTTTTATTTACTGATATCTTCCTACATTATGTGTTATTGACAGCGGAAGAGATTCTTTTTTTTTTTGTGATTTAGTGTAAGGTGAAGAGATGACTTTTTTATTTGAATGGATTGATCATCTCGTATATGTACTGAGGAATGTATATGATGTGTTTCTTTTTTTTATGATTTAGGTATATGTTTGTGTTGATTGATCATCAGTTAGTTAATTGATGGGTTTTATAGCTACTGTTTTTATATTATGGTATATAGATTACTTTTTTTTTTTTTATTAAGTACTGTTTTAAATTTCTAATCGCGTGTGAATAAATAGCAAATTACCAGGAAAAAAAGAAAATCAAAATATATGTGAATTAATTTTTTTTTTCATTTTAAAAACTAATGTTTTATACCTATCATATGCTACTTTATGATTTAATGTAGGTATGATATAATTACTCTGTGCACTGACAATTCAAAAATTAAATAATAATAAAAATAAAAATTACTTTTAAGTCCATATATAAAAAAAACAAGTTTATAACGTGTCAATTTTCTAATTCAATCTCAATTAAATTAATACACCCTCAAATTCCCATAAAAATATTCATCCACAAAATTTCCTTCCATTTCAATAAATTACATATCTATCCAATTATTATTCAACATTTCTCACCACAAAATCAAAATGAAACATATTGGTATATCACACTATATATAATTCTATATTCAAGCTATCATATAATATAATCGATCATTTAAAAAAATGTATGACTACCGTGAAGCGTCTGAATGATTTATTTAGCTTAATTTAAATTTTAGATTGAATTAGGTGTTATTTAAAATCGTTGTCCCAAGAATGAATATAGCCCCAAGCTAAATGTAACTTTACCGAGCATATATATATATATATATATGTATATATAAGGCCCCAAGAGACAAAACCATCACAATCGGATTCCCGAACACGATTTCGAACACAATAAAATTATAATAGTACAAGAGAGTGTACAACAACAACAAGCCTATAATATATATATACATATACCACAGAAATTCAACATCCTACTTATATGTGCCTACATATATACAAAGAACAAAACTCTCTCAGTTATGCGATAATTTGCGAGTAAGGTGAACGCAGTGTGTGCAAGAGAAATTGAATTTTCCCATTTCAATATTCTCTATATACCATATAGTATAGGTATATATATATATATATATAAACACATATTCACACATACATATTATCGGTCATATACATAGAAGCGATGGAAGCATTAAATTTTAAAATTATATTCGCGGAAAGCGAAAAGTTTCGAGGAGATCTCCTCTCTGTATATGTATATACCTGCTTATATATTATATTCGCACGGATATATGAAATAAATAAGGGGAAAGGTTGTATACGTGTATAATATTATATATACAAGAGACAGCCACTGTACATCGAATGAATACTCTTCGAAAATGCGGAAAGATATTCGGTTTTACTTTTTTTTCAATAAAAAAAATGAAAAAAAAAAAATAAGCATGATATATTTATAGGATATATCCGTATTATAAACTGATATACAAAACGATTTGTTTTCAACACAAGTTTCGACAACTATATTACCTTTATAAATTTTACCTCCTTATACTATAATTTCTCTTTTACAAAAGCTACACGTGGAAAATTGAAAATATTTTTATTTTTTTGACCATATATTGTATGCCTATACATACCGTATAGTCAGTTACGTGCTTTATCATCAAGTCATAATTCATTATTCTTATTTCATTTTAATTATTTTTATACTATTTTTTTATTTTCTTCTTTTTTTTTCTCTTAATGAGATCTATACCAATACTAAATACTAATTTATATATAGATATATAATTAAAAGTACAATTTTACTTTTAATATACCTCGTTCATTAATTAAATACCTATTTATGATCTTTTTCCGCAATTTTTAATAGTCAATATAAAGCATATATATAGGTATATTTATACTACAGTCTGACCTGAGCACATCCTTTTTCTACTTAAAAATCTTTCACCGCACGTTAACACTTAACGACTATTATTTTTGCCAACCGCAATCGTTATACTATATATTATATTCTACTGGTCTTAACAAATTGGACTATAACTGTACCCAATAATAATCCTTAAAATTAAATCTCATTTTATAAAAAGGTTCTTATATACCAGATATCAGTAAAAATTAATCTCGCATAATATATAAGATCCGTATAGTTTTTTCTCTAACAAATCTTTCATACCTCATAAAAATTACCCTTATCACCCAAAATACACCCAAAAATATGTAACCAAACAAAAATTCATTCTATTAAATAATCTCATCAATCCAAACTATCCCAAAATATAAAATTCTTTATTCTTCATATTACACCGTCAAAAAAAAAAAACCAACAACCTTTCTCTCTCTCTCTTTTACAGTCTAACATCACCTGCATCAGCAACAGCTATATAGCATCAAGCTCACTCAAACACACTCGTGTTTCTTATAAAAAAAAAGTCCAAAGAACCCTCGAGAATCGTGCGAAGGTATATACATCTCATGTATACTATATCTCACTCACTCTCTTTCACGAAATTTTGCTCTCACTCTCTTTTGCTCACGAGAGAGAGAGAGAGAGAGAGAGAGAGAGAGAAAGAGCAAACCGTCTCCGCTCAGATATGGTTTTAAAAAAGAAAGGGTGGGAGGAGGTGGAGATGGAAGAGGGAGGGAAGTGGCCGCGCTAGACGGAGAGAAGAAGAAGAAAGTGACGGCGGGAAGTCGATGGAAGAAAGGCGAAAGGAAAGGACTACTACTACTACTACTACAACTACTTACTATACGACGTCAACGACGATACTTTACCTGCGAGTCTTGACTCTCAAGTTGTGTGTACCGATCAAGAGAGGGAGTATATACTCCTGACTGCGCGAACTCACGTATGTATGTATATACACACTTACACTCTATACAGGTGGGAGAAAGAGACGTCGTCCCCGCGTCTTCCGGGCAAAAGTGTCTTATACAGGTAGCAGGGAGGGAGGGATACCTCACTCACCTCCTACTTCTTTAATTCTTTCTTTCGGCGGTATGTATTGGTAGCAGCAACAGCAGACATCCCCCCAGTATACCTACTATATCAGTAGTGAAAGGGGAGGGGGGTAAAGGGAGAAAGAGATGGATCCTTACGTTTTTCGGCTTGGTATACATTTACGGATACAACGACGACGAGGAGAACGACGAGAACGACGACGACGGAAGGGTAGGAGTATACGCGCCTATAAAACCCAGACGTTCCGGCTTATTGGCCGAAGTATAAGTCCAAGCTTTCCCGCGAGCAGGAAAAGCCTTTAACCCGTAAGGTGTTTTTAACACCTGAGGTGTTGTGGCCCCCCTCATTTGAAAGGGCGAATCGTTTTTTTTTTTTTTTTTGAGGATTCGGCCGGGATTAGCGGTTAGTTTTTTTTTTATTTAATTTAACGGATTTTTATTTATTTTTATTTATAAATGATATTATTTAAAAAAACGCAATATTATATATGTGTGACAGTAAAATTTAGTGTGTTGCAGATTATACATGAATTGACATTTTTAGTGTTAAAATTATATTTTAATTTGAAAAAAAAAATTAGCAATTGTTTTAAATTTGATGGTATTTTTTGTGCTCTCTGAGTGAGCAGTGAATTTTGAATTGATTTAAGTGTTCTCGGTTTGCAACACACTTCTTTACTGTAACAAAAAAAAGGTACTGTGATAAAAATTATTAAGTGAAATAAGTAATAATGGTAGTAAAAGAGTAAAATCAAATTTTTGATAGATCTGTGATAACCAACATATAAATGATTATTACGGATATTTTATATATTTTAATAAAATAGTTTATTTCCTGATAAATCAAAATTGTTCACTATAATTTTAATCAATTATTTTAAATGACAAATTTGTTCGTATAATTTACCATGAAAATATTTATTTTACTTACATCATGATTACTGAATTAAATATACGCACACATAATAATATATAAAGAACCATAGTTATAACAAATACTTTACATAATTATTAATATTAACAATATTATTAGATTGCAATCAATCATTAATAAATCACAAAATTAATAATAAAATATTAACAACATATAATTTTATAAATATAATTTAACATCACAATTATAATTTCTTCACATAATTTTAAAATCAAATTTCATCATTATTTCATATAATATATTTTATAGCATAGGTATACATTAGTGACATTATAATGTTTTCTACTACATAATAATTAAAATTGCCTCATTTACATGACAATTTGTATATTTTCTATTGTATTGTAATTATATTCACAGTATATATAAAAAACATACATATGATATAAAACTTTCACGCAAATATAATCTAACGTTATACAATGCTACTATTATTAAATCATATAATTTTAATTTAATTTGTATATACGCAAGCATTGTATATATTTCATTTGTACATACACATTATTTGACAAATATATATTACTTTCATATACAAACATTACTTATCATTAAAATAAAAAAAAAAATTCACATAAAATTATTAACATAAAAGTCGTACACTTAAAAAAACCATATCAAACTTAAAAAAAAATTGAAAGCTCCACTTAAACATGAAAGTATACCAAATAACTTTGATATACCACCTGACAAATTAATAATTTATTCTCTATTAAATACTTGATATACAAAGTAGTCCAACAACTTAACAAATAACAAAAAAAAAAAAAAAAAAAACAATATATCTAAAAAGCCTCATTTTCTCTCATATCAATAGATAATTATCACCCCAATAGCCCAGTTTAATCGAAAATTTTTATAAACTATATAAAACACACCTTAAATATATCTCTTTTTTTCTAAAGTAAGGAAATCCGAGAGCTAAACACATTATAATAAATATATAGGATCTATCTGATTCTCAATATCAGCAATATAACACATACACACACATACTCATGTTCTCGACACGCTATTCGAACAAGTTCGCGTGTTCATACATACATATACATACATAAACATACATATATAACGCTCGGATACACATTTCGCCTATAATGTCACTTTCTGCAGCTCTAACTTTCTCGCAACGCGACACGAGACGCGAAAAAGTGGAGCGAATTACGCGAGAGGACTATACTATAATATACATACACGCATTGCGTTTATAATATATACACATACACACACCTTAATCGAGAAAGTTTATCGAATATAATGTAAGTCTATATACCAAAACGATGTGTCGTATACATATACAAGACATAAAATATATTCTCTCTTTCTATACCATTCATGTAAATCGGTAAAAAAATCGGTTGGTCAAAAAAAAAAAAAAAAAAAAAACAAATTAATCCCCTCTTTATTATGTTTAAATTTCACAGACTGCACTAGCATTACTGCTACTGCAGCTCGCGCATAATGTTACGAGCAAAGCATTGGATCAAAATCAGCTACTGCTACAGCCACAGTCACAGCAGAAGCAACAACAAAGTATAAGACCAAGCCAACCGCTACCAGAGCTACCGTAAGTATAGTATATATAACCATCTTAAGACTACTAAAAAAAGAAGCTCAACTTTTTTTTTTGTTCATTCTCACTTTCCTTAGCGACGCAACGCTAATTGCTCTCCAACTCTCATTCTCGTTTCTTTATCCCTACTCCTTTTTTTTTCATTATACCTGTTACTATACTCACTCACAGTTGAAAGCAAACGT
This sequence comes from Leptomastidea abnormis, assembly GCA_030522805.1. Taxonomy (NCBI): domain Eukaryota; kingdom Metazoa; phylum Arthropoda; class Insecta; order Hymenoptera; family Encyrtidae; genus Leptomastidea; species Leptomastidea abnormis. The sequence continues at coordinate 8,827 of JAPYZE010010788.1, forward strand.
TTGCGAGAGCTTTGGTGTACGTGTATATGTGTCTTTGTTTAAAAACTCAATACATGCTATACTTCTGGTTTTATAAGCCGTGTGACAATTAGCTCTCTCCCTCTTACTACTCGTCCATTTCACTCTCGCTCTTACATGTAATACCTTCTCTTTCTAAACTCTCGTTTTCTTTTCTCTATATATGTCTATCTCACGCTTACACTTTTAAATTCAAACGTGTGTGTGGTTTTAAAATCACCTTGGAGTGTACTTGTCGTGACTATATATACTACCTATTAATCGTAGAACCGTTGCGGGTTCTGATTAATTACATTGTAGTAGAATTGAATAATTATATTGTTGTCATATATAGTAGGTGTTGCTGATGTTTAATTTGTACATTTATATAGGATTGTAATTTATTAACGTGAATAAAGAGATAACAATTTTTTTTTTTTCAAATTTAAATTGACAAGTAGCTCTTAATTTTACTGCAATAATAGAGCAATTTATTCTATTTTTGCAAGGGGTTTTGCACTCGTGAAATCGATTTTAATTTTTAGTGATTTTTTACCTCGTTTTAGTAATTACAGCGATTTCAAATCGCTCAAATTATTTCATCGAATTCACATTGGTTTGTCGATTTTAAATCGCGGGAAATCGTTATACATTTCTCAGGATTGCCAAAAATTTTCTCCGAAGAGCGATTTTAATCGATTTTACCGATTTCAATCGATTACAACCGATTTATTCAGAAAAAAATCGATTTCGCGAATTAAAAAACCCCTTGTATTTTTAATATTATGACTTATAAATTATTTATTTATTGATTAAATTAATTTAATTACATTCACTACATTTTTTTAATTAAAAAAAAAAGTAAATATATACATAAGCAAAAAAATCCAAAATATTTTTTGATTTTCCAGTTACAATGCACAAGCAGCACAAAAGCGAGTAGGATACGGAGGCGGTGGTGACTTCGGAGGTGGCGGGGGTGGTGGCTTCGGTGGCGGCTTCGGTGGTGGAGGTGATCACCACGGCGGAGGCGGTGATGGAGGCTACGGGGGCGGTGGTGGCGGAGGTCACGGAGGTGGCTTCAGCGACTTTGGAGGCGGCGGCGGCGGCTTCGGTGGTGGTGGCGACCATCACGGTGGAGGCGGCGGCGGTGGCTACGGTGGTGGGGGAGGTGGTGACCTACACGGAGGCGGTGGCGGTTTTGGCGGTGGTGACCACCACGGTGGAAGCTCTGATTTCGGCGGTGGCGGTGGAGGCTATGGAGGCGGTGGTGGCGGCGGCTTTGGCGGTGGCGATCACCACAGTGGTGGCGGTGGAGGCTATGGAGGTGGTGGTGGCGGCGGCGGCTTTGGCGGTGGCGATCAACACGGTGGTGGCGCTGACTTCGGAGGTGGCGGCGGTGGAGGCTATGGAGGCGGTGGCGATCACGGCGGTGGCATCAGCGACTTCGGTGGTGGGGATGGTGGCCATGGAGATGGAGGTGGCGGTCACGGAGGTGCTGATGACTTTGCCGGTTATCCGCCAAGCGGTGGCCATGGAGGCGGTGGAGACGGTGGTGGTGACTTCGCCGGTTATGGCGGCGGTGGTGGTGGTGGCGACGAACACCACGAGGAGCACCATGATGACCACCATCATGAGAAAGGCTACTGGAAGAAGAAGCTGATCTGGAAACCCGGCTGGAAGAAGATCTGGAAACCAGCTAAAAAACAGATCTGGAAGCCCGCTTGGAAGAAGATCTGGAAACCTGAATGGCAACCGACGAAGAAGGCCATCTGGCGTGACATTCAAGTACCAGCCTGGAAGAAGGTCTGGAAACCAGTGTGGAAGGAGATTCAAGTCCCGGCTTGGAAGGAAATCAAGGTCCCAGCGTGGAAAAAAGTTTACAAGCCAATCTGGGTGCCCATCAAAGTGCCAGCGTGGAAGGAAATTCAAGTACCTGACTGGAAAAAAGTCTACAAACCAATTTGGGTTCCCATTAAGGTTTCCGCATGGAAAGACATTCAGGTGCCAGCTTGGAAGAAGATCTGGATCCCGGAATGGATCAAGGTCGGTATTCCTGGTGAAAAGCATCTGGGAACTGACGCACACGGATGGGAATACACGAGTCACGATCTCTGGAAGAAAAAACTCATCTGGAAACCTTTATGGAAGAAGATCTGGAAACCTTCGAAGAAACAAATCTGGGTCGAGGACAAGAAGCTGGAATGGAAGGAAGAATGGAAACAGATTTGGAAACCTGCAAAGAAACAAATCTGGGTCGAGGACAAGAAGTTGGCATGGAAAGAAGAGTGGAAACAGATCTGGAAACCAGGCAAGAAACAAATTTGGGTACCAGATAAGAAACTCGAGTGGAAAGAAGATTGGAAGCAAATATGGAAGACTGAGCAGAAGCAAGAGTGGGTGGAGGACAAGAAATTGGTGTGGAAAGAGGCGTGGAAACAAATCTGGGTACCAGACTGGAAGGAGATCTGGGTACCAGGTTGGAAAAAGATCTGGAAGCCAGTTTGGATATCCGAGTGGTTCCCGATCGACGACCATCACGATCATCATGGCTGGAAGGACCGGAAAGACACGGGTGTCCAGGCAAGCCAGGGGCAGCCTGTAGCAGTTAATAATAATCAACAACAACAAGCACAACAGCAACAGAAAGCGGTACAAGTTCAGGGACCGGTTAATCCGGTGAGATGGGATCGCTCGTTTCAAGCTGCAGCTCCAGCGTCGATAGCTGCACCTACCGCGCCCCTGGCCTCGATCACTCAAGATCTTGTGCCACCACCGCTGCATCAACCGACAGCAGCAGTAGCAGGCCAACCAAGCCAGCAATTCAACTTTCCCAGTCGTTAAGGGGACGTAACCATCAGAACCTCTTTCTCTCTCACACACACAAACGCATGCATCGTTTACCTTGTGTATATGTCTCTTTTTTTATATCACATGAGGTATAACGTTGTTTAGCGAAAGCTTGTACAAAATTTTCAAATCTATTTTTTTTTAATTAAGATTATTATTTTATTATTATTATTATTAATAATAATAATATTATCTATACGCTATTGTATGATAATTAAGCGACTCTGTAAATATTAATCGTTAAGATTGTGTAATCGAGATGTATAACTGCAATTTATTTTATATATATATATATTATTTCAAGATGTGTCTCGATGTAAACTCTGAACTGAAGGGCCCTTCTATTTTGCTGCATCGTCTTCTTGTACTTTTTACCTCTTTCTTTCGTTTTTATACCATATTGCCATTTTTTTTGGCTTCGCCTTCTTTCTTTCTTTCTATTTTTTTTATATATAATCTACTTCGTCAATACTCTCGCGCCTTGTCTTCTTTTAATTTCCGCGACCACCTAAATATCACGCATTTTTTTATAATTATTATATAATTTTTTTTTTTATCTCAATTCATCTTCTTCAATCTTCTTTTTTTTATACTCGCGCGTAATATGCGTTGTTACATGTTGTCCAACTTATTTGTTAACTAATGCTACCGAAATAAAGTTGATTAATTTTTGTTAAAAAAAAAAAAAAATATGAAATACTCATTATTTTTTCAACCCTTTCTTATAATCCACTTCCGCAATTAACGAACTAAAATTATGAAACTAAAATTTACATTTTGATTTTTAATTACATTTTTAGAAAACATGTCATATTCTTTTGAAAAAAAAATTATTATATAAAACTGTGTATTACACAATATAACAATAATATTAAAATCATTAGAAAATCTACAAATTTTACCTTGAACTTATTAGCTTATGATTTAATCATAAAACACCCACATCTATATATATACACATCTATCTAACCCATTACATAAAATCGAAAGTCATGACAAAACAAAAATTTTGCTAAAAATAATTAATAAACCTCAACACTTAAACACAAAGCATTATTTCCTGAATACCTAAAAAAAAAAAAAAATTTTTTGAAATCTTTCAACGAACCAAATTCTCATATATACCAACCACCCACACTACTTACACATTACATAACGAAAAGAAAAGGTCCTCCCATACATAAATTTTAGGATTAACACAAAAGTTCAAAATCATCCAGAGTACAATGACGCAACAACTCCCAGCAGAGCAGAGCTACCTCCTTTAAAAAAAAAAAAGTATAACAATAAAAAAAAATAATAATTTATGAATCCGATTACCCGTAGTAATCCTCAAGTCTCTCAACATCTACAAGCAAAATAATAATAATAACAACAGCATCTCCTACGCTAAAATAATAACAACACAAACACCAACAACAACAACAATAATAATAGCATCAGCAGCAGAAGCCTGGGAGTACGTATACTAGCCGCATATAATATGCTCATGGCGAGAGAAAGTGTAAGTATAAGTATGTACGCGGTAGGTATAGGAAGGAAACTGAATCGCACACACACATTACACACACACATAGCATAGCAGCTATATAGCTCAAAAAGATCGCGGAGAAAGCGAGAGTATAGTATATATAATCCCCCATCGCGCTTACACTCACGCGCGCGCAGACTTTGCTTAGCGCAATAAAAAAAAAAAAAAAAAAAGGAACGAAGGCACCCACACTCTTTTGCACGCGCCCATAAATTCATTTGCGCGTGGAGTGTTTCGGGCTTTATATGTACACCCGAGGCACATTGATTCTTTCACATAGGGAGATTCCCTAGAGGTCTAAATGACAACGTTGGACAAGTTATACCTTGTATGCGGACGTT
>JAPYZE010010854.1:0-12467 GCA_030522805.1 Leptomastidea abnormis
AAAAAAAAAAAAAAAAATAAAAAAAAAAAAAAAAAAAAAAAAAAAAAAAAAAAAAAAAAAAAAAAAAAAATAAATAAAAAAAAAAAATTAAAAAAAAAAAAAAAAAAAAAAAAAAAAAAAATTCAAAAGTGAAAAAAAACTGTACAGTTAATATACAAATGCGTAATTGTAGTGTAATAGAGTAATTGCATAAAAAGAAGAAGAAGAAGTAGAAGTAGTAAAAAAAGAAAAAGAAGAATTGGAAAGTATAAAAAGAGAGAAGCTAACGGAATTCGTATAGTCAGGATTAATCAGTAAATATAGCACTATTGCATTTGTCGATTCTAGCTTTAGCTGGGATCTGCACAGGGAGACTGAAAGAGAGATAGAGAAAGAGAGCTATCGAAGAGGAGTAGGAAAGAGAAAAAGAGAGAGAGAGGAATAGGATGATATAAAGAGTGCAGAGAGAGAGAGAGAGAGAGAGAGAGAGGAGTAGTGTGTGCACCACTGCAAGGTAGGTACTACAAAGCTGTGTATTTTGCCAATATTTGACTAAATCATGAACAATGTTTGATTGTGCACACGCTCACGGATACTCCTCGTCTCTCTACTCTGTGCTTGCACCCTCTCTCTCTCTCTCTCTCTCTCTTTCAATGCTTATACACATATACATATATTTCTCTCTACATCACAACGCGATATGCGCAGCTATATCACACCCACTACATATATACAGCTGACTGTTAAACCAGCTCTGTACCTTTATATTTTTTTTTCTTTTTCACATTCTTTTTTACCACTCACAAAACTTTACACATATATGCATACACATATACATAAATATATATTATTTTCATTTATCAATAGCTCATTATAGCTGAATTCTTTAGTGTTATTTCTTCATCAAATCAAGAATTAGACAAAATATAGACAAAGATTATAGATCAAATTAGAAAAAAGAAGGAGAAGAATAAGAAGTTAATTAAAAGACAAAGACAAGCCACAACGATTTAACTTTAACTTTGGTATACGTATAATAGCTTATAGTCAAAGTTGGACTATAAAGCTGAGCTTGCGCTATACGGTAAACCACAGAAAGACAGAGAGCAGGGTTCAGAGCTTAATTATTTTCAAAAAGCTGTGGTGTATATAACTTTGTAAAATCCCAAAATCGGTCTTCGAAATATACGTATACATTGATTAATCTGCGATAATTAATCATAAATTTTTCTTCAAATACCATCATAATTTACAGAACTTTTCCAAAAAATTATCTATGCTATATATGGGATAATAGCTTGCGCTGCAACATTTAATGCTCACGTGTACCACAAAATTAGAGTCACGAAAATTTGCGATAAGATATACGTAGAAAGAAGTTAAAGCAGCTGCAAGGGCATAGCCATCACCAGATCAGAGCATTTATACACACAGAGTTTCCCTCGCAAAATCCATGTAAGCTGGCAGCACCACTACCACTATACCTATAGAAGGTGTAGTTCCGGGGCAAAACGAAGCTGCCTATATATATATGCAGGTATATATAAGTATATATGTGCAACCCATGACATATTACCAGCTATATATCTATATGGGAGAAGCGTTGCCATCGCTACGCCTCCCGGCGCACAGAGCGGGCGTTCGTTGGCTGAACCGCACCACCAGCAGCAGCATGCCCGTCGTTCTCTATACCTATATCTCTCGACCCTCTCTCGCTTATGCTGCTGCTATAGCTGCTATACCTATGCTTCGCGAGCTTTCCCCTTCTATATACACTCACCACCACCACCACCACCTCCTCTTCCTCTTCTATATAGCTCCTCACCTTCCCCACCAAACCTCGAGAGAGAGAGAGATATTGACTCGGCGAGAGAGCCGTGCGCGCGCGGCCATGCTGCTTTCGCGCTCTTGCGCTCTGTCAGCCAGCCAGCCGGAGGAAGAGAGAGAGGGAGTGGAATGGCCAGGAAGCTAAAGTTAAAGAGAGAGAAAGCAAGTTTGCCCCGCGCCCGGGCAACAGTGTAAAAGCATAAGGAGTGCGAGAGAGAGAAAGAGAGAGAGAGAGAGAGACGCCCACAAGCCAAGGATAGCCCCTCTCCGCGTGCAAGTAACCAAGCATCAGGAGCCATATGGTTATAAAGCTGCGAGGAAGGAGCTTGTAAGGCGAGGCGGAGGAGGAGACAACCATATATAGCATAGCATATAGTATACAGAGTTGAGACTCGTAGGAGGAAAAGGAGGTGGTGGTAGTGGTCGTGATATGGTATATATATGGAAAGGAAGGAGGCAAGGATATATACGTATCCGCCTGCTTGCCTATATACCTACCGGCCAGCGAACAGCTCAGCTGCGGGTAGATATATATGTGTGCAAGAACCATGAAGAACCAGAAAAGGGCTCAAGACATGGCCGTGCCTTACTAGACTTTCTCTCTCTCGTACTCTCTCTCTCTCTCTCTCTCTGCTCCTTCTTCCTGACAATCCCCTCCACTTCATATCCTTTTTGTTGTACCTTATAAATATATTATCCATTATACTATATATTCAGCGATCCTCTCTCTCTCTGTTTAAAACTTTTTATTTTTATTTATTTCACATTTTTAATATTATTATTATTATTATTATTATTATTATTATTATTATTATTATTATTATTATTAGTATACTTGCACTCTGCTGCATAAATATATATAAACAGCAATTCAGTAGTATAAGCATAATGTCAGTCAGCCCACCCTCTCTCTCTCTCTCTCTCTCTCACTTTAAATATTCTCTCGGCTTATGCCCGCTCGTTGTTCACGGCTGGCCGAGAAAAGAAACCACCCTAACAATTATTAGCCATTATTAGCCTAAGAGGATCAGTCAGTGTTAAATTTGCTCTCTACTCCTCCTCGTCGTCGATTTGATATTCTGATGTACAGAATAGTTTATTCTTCTCCCCCATATCTTCTTATTTCTCACTTTTTTTTTTTTCTTATACTGTACACTGCAAACACACTGCCTTGGATTATTTTCAGTGATTGTACATTGGCATAAATAAATATATTCATCGCCGCTTTATCATTATCATTATCATCGCGTTATAATCGCTTCGACTGGAAAATGAGACATCAAAATAAATCAAAACAACGACAAGACCCTTCTCTCACTCTCTGTCTATATCTTCTACGATTATAATAACTCCCGTAAATATAATATACAAATCCGACAAATATTCATGCTATACTAATCGGCTAGAATTTAACGCACCTTGACACATATATTATTATATGTATATATTTAACACCGAGAATAATCGGACATTTTTCAAGTAGTTTATAAATCGTATTATATGCATGCATGCATAACATACGACATATACATATAATATGTCACTGATGTATATAATATATTATCCATTTAATGAAATATTGTTATCCACTCTATTTATTCAATTGGTATTTTGTGTGTATGCACATGCGCGCGTATTTGTATATTATACAAAGACGTGGCAAAAATTAGCTGTAAATATTTGAAGCATTCACGATTTCTCTCTCTCTTTATATATGTGCACTATCAACAATCAGTTACATCAATTTCAATGAATAAATCTTTTTTTTTTTTTAAATATATACATACCGATTTTATGTAAGCAAGGTAAATTTAGCGAGTGGCTAATCGATGTGTAATTGCAAATAATATATAAATGAAGAATAAATTTGCTTTGAAAAAATAATAATAAAAGATGTACATAAGGAATGAGAATTAACTCTATTCATTTTGTAAATACAAAGAAATTAATTATATGTTTATATATTTTAAATTAATTTCATTTATAATATATTTTTAATTTTATTCAAAAATATAAAAACTAAAATAAAGTAAAATATTTTGGTTACAAATCAATTTTACCAATCGTTATATCTGCATAAATCGCGTTGTGTTTGTATGTTGGTTGTGTTTGTTTTGTATTAACTGATTGCATATTTGATGAATATTGCATTAAACAAAAATATTAATTTTATATTATATATACAATAATGCTCGGAACAGTTATAATATAAAATTTTTCGTAAATATCCACGTTTGATATATAAAATATTTGAATTAAAAATTTGACTTCAATTTCTCTGTAAATAATACAAAATAAAGCATTACCTAATGTAATGATGAATAACTTTATTTCTAATATACCAATAAATAAAAAGTAACATTCATCACAGTAAATGTCATAATTATTTAAAGTGGCATAAAAATTATATTCACAAAATTTTCGTCACCGGTTTATATTTGGGACGAAAAACACAAAAGCTACAGTTTTAAAGTTTGCCATAGCTGATTTTTATTTATCTACATACGTTCGCGTATGAGGGTGAGATGTGATGGAAAAAGCAAATGCTACGTACATACACACACACACACACACACACACATATACACACATACATATACAGAACGAGTTTGGCTGGCAGCTGGCATCAGCAAGAGTAAAAGTCGAGTTGTGATGCTAAAAAATTTGTACGCGCATGTACAGACGAGAAATATAGGTATGTGATATGAAAGAGAAGAATAAAAAGAATCGCAGAATCGAGATTTGTTGCTGGTGATGAATGAGGGAGAGAAATGCAGAAAGAAAAATGAAGAGAGAGAGAGAAAAAAATTTGTAGCATTGCGTACCCGGATGAGTACAGCGATCGATTTTGCCGAACGCAGTATATCTCACAACGTTGGCATTTCCACTCTCGATATAAATCCACTCGCTGCACTCGCCAACACGTATAGTTGCGCCGATAATACATACATATATATTATAACGTAACCCTCAAAACATGCGTCTCTCTCTCTATGGTCAAAGCTACACGCTTTTTCATTTGGCTGGCAATTTTGGTAGATGGACCCTCGCTGACCACTTATACCCGCAATACCATACACACACACACACACATATATAGGCTCGTATAGGTTTTTATACGTATACATGTATATGTACACAAATGTGGCGCCTAATCCAATCTGAGGTATAGACGTTTCGTGAAAGCTTATATCTTCAAATTGAAGTGCATCCTGCCACTTTATTAAATTAATACAGGTTTATATATACATAGGATGAATTTATTCCTAGATATATTGTATAAGTTCGTAATCTAAAATATAGGATTTTCTACAAAGCTTTACAAAAATCTTTGGCTTTTTTTTGCTAATTCCATCAGAATTTTTAGTATTTCATCACACTTTGAAAAATAAAAAAATATCTTTATAAAATAAAAATATACAATTATATCATTTCGATTAAATCTCCAATTTAATTATAAAATACATTAGCTTATTTTTTATCAGAATAAAACCAGTCAAAGTTTGGTTACGTTTGGTAATTTTTCTTAATATCTGTGATATAGAAAACAAAATTTGAGTTGTTGGAAGAAGATGAGTATAGAAGAAAAAATGTATGACTTGAATGAAGGATCATCGCTGTGACACAATACATATATACATATACACACACGTGCGTGATATATATAACGTATACGATATATCTACACGTAATTAATGAGCGTAATCCATCAGTAATGTTGACGTGTGGTCACTTCGGCCTAGAGCTCTAATAGATTAGGTAATAGGTAATTCGCCTGCAGGAGTTTGATAAAAGCCACCTATATATAATTATATGTATTAATCTATTTCATGCAAAAACAAAAAAAAATTAATTATTTTGAATAAAATTTGTGTTCACATAACTAAAAATCCGAATATCAGCATGCACCTTGATTCTATATAACAAACTAAAACAAAAACAAAAAATAAATCGCATAAGGTTTACGTACAATAAAAAAAAGAAAAGATGATACAACAATGAATGTCAAAAAAGATAGAAGAACAAAAAAAAAGTCTGAGTTTCGATAGCCGATTTGTCGCTTTACCTATATCCGCGCGTATATGTATGTATGTATGTATGTGTGTGTGTATGTTCGTTCATTGCTGAAAGAGCAAAGTTTGCTTGATCGCGCAGTGTGTCGAGTAAAGAGAAAAAAGAGAAAGAGAGAAAAAAGAAAAAGATAATAGAGGAATAAGAGAAAGAAAGAAGGATATATATAGAGCGAGTACAGAGAGAGAGAGAGAGGGAGAAATAAAAGAGAATAAAGTGACGCGGGAGAGAAAGAAGAAAATAAAGGAGCAATAGACGTCGGGCAGCACACAACGTGCGACAAGTTAGGCATCACGCGGTTTTGTCATAGGGGGTAGTGTAGTAGTACTAGTAGGAGAGACTATACACACTCGATCGAAGCTGTGCTGCATAAAACACATATACGCACACATTGTTGGCACTTTATTCTCGGGCTTTATTTCAGGGTGTCAAGCTTTGGCCTGTCTGCGGGGGACGATATACTAATACACGTATACATGTACTTCTCTTTTCTCTCTGCTAAATGCTCCGCTTATATTGTATACGCATATACGAGCTTCTTAACCGATCTCCGTACCTATATATGAACACGCTTATGTGGCATATCCCCCCCCCCCTGCTGGCTTATATATACCCCTTGGCAGTTCTGCAATCCTGCTGGAGCTTATATCCACCTCAACTATCCTAACAGCACCCGCACCCCCTAGTATTGCAGTTCTATATATATAGATATAAGACTATAGTTATACGATCGCGCATTTTCCGCCCGAATGTGTTTTTGCCACCCCCTTATTATTGTTATTATTATGTACGGATTTGTCGATTGATTGAGTCCAAAATATACGTATGGATATGCAGATATTTATATATATTATTTCATGTGTTTTATATATGATATGTATTTCCGGCACTGTACGTATATACAACCGTTTGTGATGTTAGTGTTGTTAGATAAAGAGGCAGATCAAAACTTTTTGTATACCTATATATACCAGAGATTACAACGAGAAGCAGAGAGAGAGAGAGAGAGAGAGAGAGAGAGAGAGAGAGAGAGAGANNNNAGAGAGAGAGAGAGAACGCAAGCTGCAGGAAGTAAAGCGCCGACGTAGCCGTAACTGCATCGTCGGCTAGGGTGTGATATGGTACACGGGCGCCAGGTAGGTATATGTATTTACATATATTGCTGTATATAAATGAAAAAGCCCTCGCTTCTGCCTTATCGCACATTCTCTTTCTCTCTCTCGACAAACACACACACACACATACACACATACACGAAGCTATCACTATCTGCGCGATGCCAACTTTTACTCTGCTCTCCTACTTCCGTCGTTATTATTATCAATGCACGCTGGTATTGCTATATATAATGCGTTCTCTTCCCTTTCTATACGTTTTTATATATTTTTTATTTTTTTTTTCATTTTTAATTTTATCTTTCATTTTTAATTTTATCTTCTCATGCAGTATGACCTTTACACCTGGCACATTTTGTCTTAAATTTGAAAAATGATTTTCTTTGCCGAAAATTTTCTTTATACCCGACGATTGTGTTACATACCTATATAATAATTATCATAATAATTGCTATACTGTTACCCTCTTATCCTTACCATCTTAAAATCGAACAAAAAAAAATTTTTATTTTTTCATCATTATATAATATACTTCACTCAGCGAAGAGAGAGAGAGAGAGAGAGAGAGAGAGAGAGAGAGAGAGAGAGAGAGAGAAAGAGAGAGAGAGAGAGATATAGAGTATTTGCCCTATCCCTCTCTTCTCTAAATATTTACCATCCATCAGCGACGGCTTAATTTTTAAAGTGTATAAACGTTATTATATTCCTGTTTCTTTCTTTCTCTTTTTTTTTTCTTCTTGTGGTATAAGTATATGCTCTACTATAATATAATACCAAAGGCGTGGCAATACCCATCCCTCTTTATATACTTATATGGTATATACATATATATACTGTGTGACATTTGAGACGTAATTAAGTATACGTTATACAGTGTGGCATATAAGACACTCCCTGCAGTGCATTGTATTAAGCGAACTAGCTGTATACCATTACATTGCAATCAACGAAATGACTTTTGATTCCTCTCTGCTTTTCAAAGCTTGCGGTTAATCGATTTATAAATTTTGTCATCCTAAGAATAGTTTTAACGTTTCACTATATATATATACTATTTGACTTAGTTTTAACGTTATATATTCATAGCTTTTAAACTATACTTGACAAGACGGCTTATGCCGAAAAAGAGTTTTGATTTTTAAAAAGCATATAAATATTAAACACATTTTGAAAAAAAAAAAGAGAGATATGACAAGTGCACACAAGAGGCTATACACTAGACTTTTGAGGTATAGAAATGAAAATAAGTATTCGTATATATAAGCTTTTGAAGCTAACCGCCCCAGTGCTTTTTTTTAAAATCACACACTCATATATATGTATAGTATATATAGGTAAAGAGACAACGTAAGTTGTGGATATGCGAGGAAGAGCATATAACGGTTTAATCGCGTTCAGGTAAAAGCGTTTGTCGGTCGGTGTAAAGTATAGAGAGAAACGTCGGGGCCCTGGTGGTACCTATATATAATATGAGAGTAAGAGAGAGAAAAAGAGGAAGAAGGAGTTGCAGATGAGGATCTTTCTCTCTGGTGTGTTTGCCCCGCGGCTTGGCAAACAGAGCAGTATACCTATATACGTCGCTGTTCCAAAAATTTTCGACCCTGCACTTTCTCGCGCACCTTCGTTGACGTCTATGTGCTTTCTTTCTCTGTATGTGCAAGCCGCAGGCGCATACCTTGATAAACTACTACATATAGAGAAAAAGAAAAAAAAGAGAGAGAGAGAAAATTGAAGCCTGAAAACACCTTAGGAAGCTTGCTTGCTTGCGTATATATACTCAAAGTCTTTATTTTCCTGGCGGATAGAAGAAAAAAGATGAAGAAGGAAAAAAAAAGTTCCCGAGTCATTGGGAAGTGTATCGAGTTACCGGTATATACGGTCCCAGGTCACGTTTTGACTTTTTCAACAAGATATGTCAATTAAGAGAGAAAGAGAGAGAGTAACTTAAAAAGATATTTTCTTTATGGATGAATCCCTTTTGCTTTGTGTGTGGCGATGTTTAATTTTTGAGACCGCAAGGGCGCTGTTTATAATTTTAAGGAGTCGCCGAATGTATTAACGTTCTGAGATAGGTAAACAAATTTTTTCTTATTTTACTTTTTTTTTTATTTCCTGCATACTCTATCTAGTACTCTATATCTGAAAACCAATTTAATATTAATTTAACATGACCATTTTTTTTTTATAAACGGCATACACAAAATTTAAAATAAACGTTATTGCATGATCGTAAAAAAATCATGAGAGTGAAATAAAAGCAAAGGGTTTTTTCATTCAAGAAATCAATTTTCATTTCTACAGGTTTCGGCGATTTTAAGTCGCTAAATGTTGAAAAAAAAATTTTAATGAATTTAAACGATTTCAAAACGATTTCAGATGATTTTTAATCTCATGAAATCACCATTTTTTTTTCGAATTATTGATTTCAATAGATTTTATATAAATTTATTGATTTCATTAATTGATTTCAAACAACTTTAAATCGCAAGAAATCACCACAATTTTTTCAAAATAGAATTTCTTAATCGATTTTATTGATTTCAAACGATTTCATTGAATTTAAATATTTTTTTACAGAAAGAAATCGATTTCACGAATGAACAATTCTTTAAATAAAAATATATATATAAGTATATAAGGGATGATACTAAAACTTTAAGCGTAAGAGTCATATAAGAAACTTAGAGCGTTACAGTGCGAGGGGGTGAATGAGAAAGAGAAGAGAGTAACGAAAAGGGAAAGAAAACTTGAAAAGATCTCGGAAGCGAGCGAGCGAGCGAGCTAAAGCCACCCACAAAGTCGGCAAAGTCCGACAAAGGCTTTGCTACTTGTCTGTCTCTCTCTCTCTCTCTCTTTCTCTGCTCGGATCTACGCAAATAGAAGTTGAACGAGTAAGTACAGCGCTCGCTCGCGCCCGAGCCCAGCCAAGCGACGTATATGCTGTCCGACTCGTTCCGGCGGACGCCCTTTGCTTCTGCCACGCCTTCTCTCTCTCTCTCTCTCTCTCTCTCTCTCTCTCTCTCTCTCCTCTCTCACTCTTCTTTACTCTCATCTTACTCTTTACCCTTACTGTCTCTCTCTATTGAGGTACTGCGCGTAACTCCTTCTTTCATCCCCTACTACTCATTTTCTTCATCTTTCTTTCTTACTCTAACACTTTTGCTGCTATCTGCTATTGCACAGCTCCTCTCTTTTAATTAATACACGTATTCTTACAAGTTTCCCTATAATTTTTCTGTATTAATGTGAAAAATTAAGCTGGAACGATTTTACAATAATTTTACGTGTATCATTTTATTTTTAAATTAAAGCTGCGTAGTATTTGTGTATTGTTATTGAGCAATTATAATCGTGTATAAAAAGAGAAGTAAAGTACAAATAAAAAAAAAAATCAGTGTTGAATAAGTGAAGAAGTAGAAGAATTGACATTTAGCACAAAGTACCTAATATTATTACATGCTTATTAAAAATAAATCAATAAATTGAAAAAAAAATAATAAGAAGGTTAAAATAAAAAACATTTTAATGTAATTAAACTGTCTATACATATATTATATTTTTATTAAATATAAATATATACACACACATTATAACTCTCTTATCTCGTATATACATGCATATATATCAAGTACAATAATAAATCAAGCAATCAATCCGTCAATCAATCAGTTTCTCGTTAGTCTCGTAAGTAGAAAACTCGATGAATGAGATGTAAGCTGTATACGAAGGGTTGGAGAAAAGAGGGAAACTATAAAAGAGAAGAGAATTAGTGTTTGGTACTTTCAATTGTTCTCTCTTCAATATTACCTTCAACATTCGTCATCGACTTTATTTAGTGTTTGCATGTGTGTGTGTGTTTTTTTGCATTTTATCGATTTTCTATATAGATACCGAGAGAAAAGACGAAGAAAGGTCTGGGGAAATAACTCGTTAATAATAATGACGTGATTGTGAATAAAAGCTACTTCATTTCTTATCGATAATAATATTTTACAGCTATTATTATCATTATTATTTTATTGTTTGTTCTATTTTTGCTTCCTTTATATATATATTATTTTTATAATTTGCACTATCTATCTCTCAAGTGTATATACGTGATATTGGTGTATATGTATATATAGATGTATTATAGAAACAAGGAGGGTCGAGGGCCTTTTATCGGACAATGAATTGTCGCGCAAGCTATATAATAACACCGCGTGTGTGTGTACCTATATATGTATATATACTTTAAGAAAACAATTGTTTTATTGCAATTTAATCAATGTACACGCATTATGATTTGATTATCGATAAAAGAAAAGAAAAAAAAGATTGTACTCATATCAAAAGTTGTTGCAAGAAAATCGGCAGCAGATATAAAATTAAAAAAAAATCGAAATAATTTAATTAATAAATTTTCATTCTAAAAAAAATTTCTTTTTTCTTTTTTTTTTTTTTTTTTAATATCAAACGATAATTATTGATGTTTGTATATATAGATTATCTATAGCAATTTGTTAAGTTTAATCATTTCAAAGAAAATAAAATTTGATAAAACAGTAAAACTAAAGTGAGAATAAAGATGTATGTATATATAAACGATTTGTGTACCTGCCAGATTAATACAAATGTACATTACACCATGTGTATATATGTATGTATGTATATTGTATACACACATTTACACAAACAAATATAAATATTTGGTCACGATGTGTAGAGAGAGAAGTCAAATATATATATATATATATATATATATATATATAGTATATGTATACATGTTGAAAAGCTAAGGCTACACATAATAGTATCTCATATATATACATATACATGTATACATATATTATATATCCTTTAATATAACATTTTAGTCATTCTTTAGCTCTTTTATTCCTAAAATGCATAACATATATACACACATACGTATAAACGTTTTATAAGCTTCTATTCAACCACGCAGACACTAAAAGCTGTTTTCTATTGGAAAAGCCCTTCTTTTCTTTCTTTTCTCTCTTTATTTTTATTTTCATAATAGATCATCCTCTTTTTTTCATGAGCACATTCATATAAAAGACCTTTACAGCTTTCCTTTAAAGTTTCGACGACTGCATTTATTGTGGTGTGTTTATAAATAGTCAACACAGCAGAGCCGGAAAATTGTAGCAAAGAAAAAAAAATGAAAGAGTGAGTAATATAAAAATATACATGCATACATCAACATACGATTATTATTATTATATATGCGCAGAGAGTTAAAATAAGAGCACAATAAATATATTAATAATAAGTCGAACAATTGCGAATTATATATACCAAACAATAATAAGGATCATCATTATCATTAACAATGAAATAAAGTAAAGCATAAAAGAAGTGATTTAACCGCGTACTTAGAGCGCATGTGCAGAAAAGTATATTGCTATATAATATGAAGCGCGTGCGCGGTGAAAATTTATCTTTCCTCTTTTCGCGCATTTACTGTGTATATAT
>JAPYZE010010874.1:0-10383 GCA_030522805.1 Leptomastidea abnormis
TATATATATATATATATATATAGAGTTGTGTAGCTGCTGGGACTTTCAGCGAATGAAGTGGCCGCAAATAAATGATTTGGACCGTATATACACGACGGACAGTCGAGCAAATGACTGGCTGACTGACCAAGTGAGCTTCTTGACAAATGACAGGAAAGTATAGGGAACACATAAGAGAGAGAAAGACACTTTAAATCCAGCATGACACAACGGGGGCTCTTTTGACGTTCTCGCTTGGACTTATTTCGTTTTGCAGAAAATACAAAGAACCATTAGGAGAAAGAAGAGGAGGAGGAGGAGGAGGTTTAAGGCTCTCGCGCCCTCAACTTTGAAACAAGTCACGGTTACTTCACTCCCTTCATCTTTTGCTCTACATGTTATATATATATATATACTTACACACCACGTGTCCAAGAGTTGACATCTCACAAATTTATTAGTTGAGACGCGCGTATATAGTCCCCTTGCGTGGACAGCAGCAACAGCAGCAACAGTAACATGCCATGCCCTCTTGCACGCCCCCGACTTTACTTACGCATTAACATAATTTCAGCATTAGGAGAACTAGGTGCTCTTTCGAGTGTATAGTAGTCGGTGGATATATTGTGTGTAATACTCAAAGAAATTCGTTTAACCCAGAGACTTCGAACAATTTGTCTCTTATACACTTAGCACAGGAGTAAAAGATTTCCATAAAATCATCGTGAATCATTTTCTCCCCCCTTTCTATACATCCACGTATATGTACGTGTGTATTCGCGTTATGGTGATTAAAGAAAAGGGTTTATACGCACGTGCATGTATATACAGTATAGGTTACTCTGTTGTATTATATATAAGTATATCGTACAAGGTCCAGTCAGGAGTCATCCAATTGTTATTTGAAACGCATCAACCATCACAACTATACCAATATCGATGCTACTGCTGTATTATTATATGTGATATTAGGCATTTTCAGGTTGACGTCAGAATTTTTTCTAACCAGCATTCCGAGCATTCTGATTGGCCGGTTGGATCTTTCTAACCAGCTTTCGCTATTTCGTGAAAATGCCTAATAGACAATGACCCACGTGGCGCTTGCGAAATTAATGTGGCGTATATTTGGCTCTATGGGTCAGATGGACGGGGGTAAGTGAAGGATTTAATTTTGGGTATGGGTATCTATACTTAATTATTGAAAAAAAAAAAATAAGGGAAAGAGAGAGAGATGGGAGAGAAGGAATAATCGAGTGGGCTTTGGTTTTGTTTACTGCTGTATGTATAAAGTATATTGTAAGGTGCGCGCACGTGGCGCAAGTTTATACATTGTCGAAATGGATAGCTATATAATGAATGTTGTCGGTTGGTTATTTTCGTTAATTAAGTTAAAAACAAGGACTGATTTATGAAGTAGCTTTATTTTTTATTTTTTTTTTATTTTATCTATCATGTTTTTATCTTGGTAAAGAATATAAATCGTGACTAGAGTTGTTAAGATAGATAAAAAAAGAATTTTTTTTTCTTTCTTATTTTTTTTTAAAGAATAACGTGCCAAACTCGTTTGCAATAAGTTTTGTGCAATAGAAAGTTAAATATACGTATGGTACATACATATAGTAATAGAAGTAATGGGAAGGGATGCTTAAAAAAGTTAAGGTTACGAAATTCAGATAATGAAAAGCGGAGTTTAATAAATGTGCCCGGCTAACCACCAACTTTGCTATAAGAAAAAGAGAGAGAGAGAGAAAGAAAGACCTTTAAAAGCCTTATAAATTAGAATTACTAATTGATGGTAAGAATTTTACCGCGTCTCTTTCTTATTTTCTTTTTTTATTCTCCCCGACTCCTTGAAAATACCTTTGCTGACACTTAATTAAGTCAAAGATTTAACTCCGCACGGCAATTAAGTAGGGTCACATTATACCACCACCACCACCTCTACTATCAAGGAGATGACTCCAAAAGACTCTATATCTTTCTCTTTTTCTCCCTCAAGATGTAGAGAAAAATATATTTTTTAATTTTTTCCAGCTCCTTCATCACTCTTCATTTTAAATTACCTTGCGAAATTCATCCTCGTTAGTGTAATTTTTTTTTTTTCTTATGAAATTATATGTTGTGTAATGATGTTTATTTTATCAAAGTTAATGTTGTTGTTTTTTTTTTATAAATTACAATTTATTGATAAAAGTGAAGGTTATCTGATAAACAATCGCGAAATATTACACTAGTTGTAAAAAAGTAAATTGAAAAATTGTTGATATAAAATTTTATTAACTATTCATTATTACAATTATTTAAAACTATCAATTTACATCTAAATGCAACCCTTATCACAGTTTGTCAACACATTTTCGACATCCAACTTTCAAATTGAAAATCTACTATTTTGATTTTACAAACTCACAGTTGCATTATATATCAAGTACTTTTTTTTTGCTCTCACTTACTCACTAAACGTTCTCCTACGTCACATTAAATCGTCAAATAAACGTCATCTCAACGTTTGCAACCATTTGCTACTAGAAAAAAGAGAACTCTTCGTATTTTTCTCTCAAACTATAACACAACTGCTTTTTTTCTCATAGCGCTTCATTCTCCTCTCTCCCTTTAACATCAACAGATTCGCGAGACCGGCTGTTTTTACGATAGGAACTCCCCAATGCTATACTTATACTGCTGCTATATTGCTGCTACCACTCGCTCTCTTTGCTTCTTTTTCATCGCTTTTGTCCACGCGACTTGTATGTATAGCCTTGTTTTCTTTCTTTCTCTCTTTACTCGCTTGCTTCCCGCGTACACTATATACGCGATATATCTACCACATACGCATACTCACCGTTTTCTTGCTTTTCTCGCTTTTTCACGGGATATACGTAGCTTGGATTCTCCCATTACTCCAATGGAATATATATATCCGCTTATAGAGCAACCGCTCGTGTATATGTCCGCAATCCCAGGGTATTTTGTGAAGCAGCAGCAGCAAACGTCAACGGACGAAAAAGGGAGAAAATATAGTACAGCTTGTGCTCTTACTTGATACTTGATATTTTGTCGCGTGCGAGCTCTCTCTCTCTCTCTCTTTTTTCTTTTTCTCTATTGCGAGATTAAGAGCTGTATTTTGGGAGGATGTGTCCATGGGCCGTCTTGGAAATTAATCACGTTCTCGTATTATACTATGGTGGTTCTGATGAAGATGATATTGTGAGAGTTGGAAAATGAAATTGAATTGAAAAATGAATAGCATATTTATTATTATTTTATTTTATTGAGTAATCACTAATTTTATTGTTTTGATTATATTATGTAAAGATAATGATAATTTTTATTGATAGTTTATTTCTAATTTGGTATACAAAAGTTGATGTTGATTAAATTATTCATTTTTTTTTTATTAAAAAATTTATGGGCAAAAATTCTTATGACAAATGACACTGGAAATCTAACAAAACTAATTTAAAATAATATAAATTAATATAGTAATGTTTAAAAAGTGTCTTATTAATGGATTGAAATCATATTTCTACAGAACTAATGAATTTTAAACATGACTAATTCTCGAGAAACATTTTGTTTCAATAATCGTCAAAGAAATATATATATATATATATATATATTTCATTTTCTATTTAACATCATTTTGACGCGTCTAATTGCACGTAATATAACTACATATGTCTACGACTTAGAATTGCAGCATCCGAGCAACATATATAACTTACCATGCTTATATTTAGATTAAAGTTTGAGTGTATTTATAACGATTTCGTCACAAAGGATTTTATTATTTTGTTTTACACAAGCATTGGAAAACGCAGTAACGAGACTTATGAGAAGGAGAGCTTGAACTGATTTTTTTTTTTTTACCGAAATGAAAATAGCCCTATACTCGCGAGTTCTGTGTTTCCCCCTTACTTTTTGTATGACTCTTTTTTCTCTGGGAATGTTTACTCAAAGTTCATTGCTACGTGATTTCTTTCACGTGTGTGGCATATATAACACGTGTTTCAAATTAAATGATATTTTTATTTCTCCATGTACATTATAAATTAAAAAAAAATTTGTTTTTTTCACCATTTTATTTGATAATTTTATATAAATAACATATTCTCGTTATTTTTTTTTCTTCTTAATTTCTTATGGCTTATCGTCTCGTTTTTATTTATCTAATAATTTCCATCTTGGCATATGGACATTAAAACTTCATCGTAACCCCCTCATAGATCCCTTATATCACAACCAAACCGCTCTTCAATGATTTATTTATTTTGATCCACTTTTCCCAACAATTGACATATTTATACACGAACAAGAGAAAAAGAAGGAGTAATAATCTCTATATCCCCAGCATTCCAGTGTCTATCCTAATGCCCAGTATATACGTTGCTTTACTGTAACCTCCCGATAAATCAATTTTATTGTACCCAAGTAAACTTTAATACAAACGAGCCAAGATTAGAAATTCAAAAGCTACACACACACACACGCCTAAAATAAAATTCATCGAGTAGGATTACACAAAATTCATCATTGATATCGCTAGAAAAATTCCTAACAGCAATTGGAAAAATCATTGAGTTACACAAGTAATAAAAGTAACTTCTCAATAAATCAGTTCATCTAAATCGACACAATAATCGTACACTATAATTTTGTCACGCGAGACCGAAAAAATCATCATATACAACGTACCTATATATAGAGGTCTTCAAATAACACGCATGGCGCCTATATACATACTCCTACTCCGTAACAAAATGTAAAAACGCACGTTGATCCAATTTCGATTCTAACGGTATACGTACATACACGCTCTCCTATAGTCTTCTTTTTCTTTCTCTCTTTCTCACTCATGAGCACCTTGACATAAAATACGTGCACGCATACATAATAGGTATCAAAGCCCTACTACACACATGCATACATCCATATATACATGGACCATCGAGGAAAACAAGACGCGCCTTCTTTTTACCCTCCTCTTTCCTCCCCTCCCCCCCTCTTTTCCACTAAAAACGAGGGTCGCGCACATAATAGCACGTCACGCTTATATACTATATTGCTGTTATTCGCGCTTTCTCTCTGCACATTCTCGTATGTATATACATTTATATATCTATATGTACCAGCGGAAAACTCCCCAAAGTAAAAAGAGAGAGAGAGAGAGAGAGAGAGAGAGAGAGAAAGAAAAAACGACAGTGGTGGTGATGGTGGTGGTGCGGGAATATAATGGGGAGTAGTAGTAGTAGTAGTAGTTGCAAGCCCTATGTTATAGTCGCGGTCCGTTGACCAGCCGCTTGGTTTATTCCCCCCTCGCTTAACGCGACAAACCTCTCCCTCCCCCCGCAGACCATTTATACATATATATCTACCTCCCATCCTAAACATAAATTTACGTGTGCGTCGTCGTGTCCAGCGCTTGGAAAAGCCTATATACTACTCGCTTTTTTTTTTGGCTCTCTACTGAGGCGATGAATGCGAGAGAAAGAAAGATCTTTTTCTCTCTAGCTTGTTGCATTTGTCCGTGTATGTTTTTTTTTCTCTAACGTTTGGTCGTTTTGCCTCGTTTCTCTTTCGTTTTTTTTTTTTTTTTTCATCACATTACATTTTTTATCGTGGTTAGTCTTTTCCGAGTGCACACACAATGGTTAATACTGGGATGTTCTCTCACGATGCACAGATATATATGTATATATATTTGTGGGTCAGTCTGATTTATATCAGATACTCAATGGCTTGTTCCTACTATATACCTATACTCTTTCCACCCATCGATATAATTGCATTACTGTAATGCAGATAATTGGCCACCAAATTTATTGCTACGACTTGTGTATGTATGTGTATATATATTTGCTTCGACGAAAATAGATATTTTTAGTTGTGTGTTTTTGCTACAAATCGTAAAGATTTTATGTATCACTCGATGTATATCCATTGACAAAAAAAAAAACTGGTACATTTATATAATAACGAAAGTAGTTCTCCAGTATTCTTTTTTATTATACTTCGAGATTTCGGTCAAGCAGAATTTTTTTTTCTATACCCTAATAAAATGATTCATGCTTGTGGATCATTAATTTTTTTTTTTTTGCTACTAATAATTACGATTTAAACAAAATTTAAGAACCACCAAACTAATTTAATACTAATTGAAATAAATTTTTTAATGACTTTAATTTCAAGAGTAATACAAACAAATAAAAAAATCCGAATAAACACGGAAAAACACTTGAACCAAATATATATTGTATAATAGCCAAAGCACAAAGAGTACCAATAAATATAAAAACGGTGTGAAAATAACACTTTTATCCATAGATGTACAAATAATGCAATAGTATAATTAGCAAGTAATTTTAAATCATAAAGTGCAAACCTGCAAATTACCTATAAGCACATAGTAAATAAATTTCAAACTGCCGACAAAATAGAAACCAAAACAGAACGACAACATAAGGAAGAGGAATAAGATAAAAGGACATTTGTAAAATCATCAATTGGTCCCGTATATACCTAAACGACGATACTGCAGTTTCACGCATTTAGTAAAGCTCGAGAGAGAATATGTACTTAAAGCTCCGTTAATGGAGAACTAACTCTCTCGCGAAACTGTAACTAACCATACCCCACCATACTTCGCGCGTCAATTGCATATATAGTAAAAGCAGTTGGGTTACATTCGCATTTCCTTAACTCGTGTAAGTACAGAGAATACTCCTGCTGTGTATATCTGTCCTCCAACTAATACAATTTCCAAGCTTTCGACCGGTTCTCCATCCAAAATTTATAGAACAGTAGTAGCAGATAGGTATAAAGGAAGAGTAAAAGAGGAAAATTACTCTTGATACGACGCTTGTATGAACAACTGGGGATTCTCCTCCTGCTGCTGTTACTGGATGGACATATCCACAGAAGAGCTACTGGCAGCTTCGTAATTGCTTTCAAGCTTTAGTGGAAAGCTTGCGTCTGTTCTATAATACGTGCCAGTGTCAGCTGCTGCTGCTCTTCCCTTATATTGGAATGATACACTTCTCTATGTCTATACTTGGTAGACCACTACCGTTTACTGTCTCACTCTCTCGCGCAATAATAACGCGCCAAAAGCCTGTGTTATGTATATACGAGAGTCCGAAAACGTGAGGATATGATCTGAGAGAGACAGAGAAAGAGAGGCCGTATTACTAAAGTGAAAGGAGGACTATAAGGGGGGTATATATATTGGGATGAGTGGGCTACTACTGCGCGTTCGGCTATATATCTCTTCGATATGTCCCCAATAATCGCGAAAGCATTCGGTAAACAGTCGAGTTTGTCGCCCTTAGGGCTACTGCTGCTGTTGCTGTTGCTGTTCTCTGGTATAATACCACGAGGATCATCATGATAAATGTCAGGATGATGAATGAGCCTTGAGGCTGTTGCTGTGCTGTTGCTGCTGCACACATGCGCGTGGGCGTGTGCAAAAGAAATAATGAGAAAGGAAGAAAGAAAGTATGATGCTGTATTTGCACGCTTGAGGCACTTGGAGAACTTGAGACGAAATTTCATTTTCTTTTTTTTTCTTTTTTTTTTTTTAATTAAATTCTTTTGGTGTCTTATTGTGATCGGAAATATGGTATGTGTATGTGTGTTGTGAAGGCTTGTTGGATTGTGCGAGAGGATTTATATCGGCTACTTACGTAAGAATTAGGAAAGTTATAAGACGGTATATCTTATCTCGATGACACTTCTTTTATATATACATTTTTATATACATATACTATATATAAAATGTGGTTCTTATTTGGAAAAGATATATATTGGCAGATATATATTTTCGTGGGTTACGTGTTTATGATGTTGTGAAAACAAAGTTTTAATTGTAATAAATATGGATCGTTTGTTTTTTATTTATTTATTTTTAAAATTCTTATAATTATAATACAAATACATGGTTGTTGATACAATTGAAATAATTTTATATAAGCTCTTAAAAAAAAAATTTTTTTTTTATTGGCTTGAAAACTTACGTAAGAGATTTGTGTGATTTTGTTTATAATTTACACTAATGTTATTTACACTATTTTTTCCCATTTATCATATCTACAAGAAAATTGTAAAAAAATTTATCAAAAATATTAATAAGAAAAACGAAGGATCCATACATTCTAACATTTTTTTTTTTTTTTTGAAGCCATTTTGATACTCTATTGAGCATATTTCAGCTTAACGTACGTGTCCTCGCATAGTCAACCAAATCGGTAAACGCTAGGAATCGAACCCACGCTCTGTAGATTCCTAAACCAACGCTCTACCAACTTAGCTTCTTCGCAACTTAACTTCTTCGCAACAAAAAAAAAAAGATTTTCATCTTGTTACATCCTCAACTTGAAAGTGCAATAAATTCAGCGTTCACATAATAGTCGTTGGTAACAACAGCAACAGAAGTACCATCAGCCAGATTTAATTGACAGTATGACACTGCAAAAGGACATGCATGTGTATAGCCAGCCTCCAGGTCTCATTCGAAATATTTCCAGTCAATTTTTCAAAAGTGTCAATATTTTTGGTCTCCCTTTTTTGCGCACGACCTTTCAACTTTCTAACTTTTTTTTTTCCATAACATATTATTAAATTTCAGGTAGGATACACATAAATACATATAAACTATAACAAGCTTCAATATGTTTTCAGTCCAATGATTTGTAGAATCCACATCGTTTTATCAATAACCTCTTTTCCGCAAAAAAAAACTGACGACCTGCTTCGTAGTACTTTTTCGTGACTTAATCTTCATCAAGAAGAAAATCCAATGTGTACCTCCTACCCTATACCCCTAAGAAAAACCTGTGATTAATCGTTCTTTTAATTGAAAAATAAGTAGATAAATATACCAAACCCGCAAGTCTTAATAGTAACCTGTCTTTCATCCAGTGAATCTAAGCCACATGTATATAATCCAAGAACCACAGAGAAAGAGAGAGAGAGAGCTTAAATTTTCCCCCCAATCACAGAGAAACCTCGAAAATTCGTTCTCGTTACGCTGTATATACCAAAAGATCGTAAAAGAAAAGGGGTGTGGGCGTTTTTGGCTTAACGATGTGTCTCTCCCCGTTTCTCTCTGTGTGTGTATAATATGTGTTTGTATTGCGGGAAAACGTCATTCTGGCTTGTTTGATTTTCAAAGAGGGATATAAAGAGAGGGTGAGGGGGGAAGACAACATATATTATAGTAGGTGTAGTATACACAATTTGAAAGAGTGTAGAGACTTTGACATGTCACGCTGCTACACTGCTGACATTTGCCGCTGTTCCATTTGTCAAGATAATACGCAACTGTCGTATTTTTGTTTGCGCCTCTATTGTGACACTCTGTATTTGTATAAGAGACTCTGTTGCTTTGAGTTTTTGGGGGTTTTTTTTGGAAGCTATGATGTCGATGGCTATTGGATTTTTCCTGTTTAACTATCTATTGTTATTTTCTAAAGTGTTTGGTACTGTCTAACAAGGCATCATTAATATTTTTCCTTTTTTTAATAATAATTTTTATGCTGTAAGTTAATTATATTTTCGTAATATTTTATATTAGTCTAAATTATTTTGTATTTAAAAAAGATAAAAAAAATAATGAAATACATCTTACGTAGATATATTTTGTTCTTGATTACATTTATACTTTTCTTTCGATTAATATTTAATGACGTTTAAGAATTAACTTCATGTATTATTTCATACCCCAAGTATATCTACTAATGCATAAAGCCAACAATTTCATCAAAGATCTCAATTCAATATCCATTAGTAATCTTCAATCAAAAAGAAAAAAAAGAAAAAAAAAACTTTGGTACAGCTCGCCCCCATATAAAATCAACAGGCGACATTTTCATCGTCCCCATCCCTACATCTCTTAAGACAGCCTCATTAAAACTCCGGGAGCAACACCAAGTTGGTACACATAACAGCAACAACTCGGGCATCCTGAGAGAGAGAAAAAAAAGAGAGAGGCTCACAAGACACGCGCGCTCGGCTCGATCGTGAAATCAAAGACTTAATTATCGGGTGGGTCTGAGAAGCAGAATAAGAAGAAGAAAAAGTAAAAAGAAGTAGGGGATATAAACTTAACGTAAGTTCCCAGGAATGGCTGGGGGAGAGCCTGGTATATAACGTGTGACACCGCCACCCGTTTCGACACGTGCCCACTTTTTTTTTCTTCTTCTTCTCCCCCTCCTCTCCCACCTCACATCTCTTCACCTTTTTCCCCTCTGACAAGCAGGACTGGCAGTCGAGCTGCTGCTGCTGCCTACGCGTGCCTTTTGTGTACCACATATCGACGGGTGAAAAGAATAGGAGCAGATAGAAAAAATTTGCGCGAAAAAAAAATTTTTAAAAAATTTTTCTGGAAGAAAAACACTTTGACCAAAT
>JAPYZE010010880.1:0-14243 GCA_030522805.1 Leptomastidea abnormis
TATATATATATATATATATATATATATATATATATATATATATAACCCAAGAATGCGCGCAGGAGTGCGTTTTCATGAATTTACTCTATGAGTGTGTTGGTGCTAACGCTGAAGTTTGATTTTAACGAGTTGGAGGTGGAATGTATGTAATATACATAAAGCTTTTAATACTTGTATATACCTATACATACGTCAGAGTTTTGATTTATGAAACTAAATATTTTACACTATATATATACATATACGCGTATTTACGGATTGATGAATTAATTTTTTAATTTTGATATACTGGCTATTGTTCTTTTTTTCTCTCTTATTTTTCATTTTTTTTTATTGTATCTGAGCCTATACTACCGTTTTATTATGAAATTCCTTTGTGAATACGGAATTTTCAATGGAGGCTTTTTCACTCTCTTTCTCTCTGTGTTCGACTATTTCTGCATAATATTCTTAATTAAAATTTACGCCTTGATTAAAATACATTAAAAGAATAAAATAAAAAGAGAATCAATTTGATTATATTACGATATTATTTCGTAAATATTGTAATTAAACATATTATCTGTCAGTACTTTATAAAAAGTTCGAGATCAAGATAAAATTCAACTAAAAAACGTAATATCTTACATCATTTAAAAAACATTGGGAAAAAGAATATAACATAATCAGCCCGTCACTATGACACTTTTCCTTGAAATACACGAACCCCACCATTATTGCCAACTTTATGCAGTTACAAAATTGCCCTTTTGGAAACTTTAAAGAGAGAATACGAGATAACGAGAAAGGAAGAAGAAATAAAAAAGAAAAAAAGTGAGTTTTTTTGGGGAGAGATGGTGGAAAGGTAACAACTCAGGTAGAGAAAAGCTGGAAAGGGTATATAGTATATATAGCAAGAATAAATAAGTCGTCCAAATTACGAATTTATTCCAATCTCATCTACTACGCTGCTGAGGTGCTTGCGCTTGCGCTATAGACTTCCAATGTATATTTATATATATATAGCCGAGCTACTTAAAATTTCACCGGTGAACTTGGAGCTTTGCGGTATGTGTGTACGTGTTAGAGTCGGTAATGAAGTTTGATGAGTGGATACACACCAAGGCCTCGGTTCTGGAAAGCTCAAGCTTGAAAAATGAGCAAGGAAGAAAAAGGTACAATAGTAGAGCTTCTATCTTTTTTTTTTTTTTTTTTTTTTTTTTTTTTTTTTTTTTTTTTTTTTTTTTTTTTTTTTTTTTTTTTTTTTTTTTTTTTTTTTTTTTTTTATTTGTCTTTTTTTTTTTCCTTTTTTTTTTTACGAAAAGAGTTTTTGACGCTTGTGCGTGACACACTCGACTACTTTTTTTATATTTTTTGTCATCTTTTTGTTCTTCTTGTACTCAAGTGTGTTTGCGCATAAGCTAACGATAGAAAAAAAAGGAAAGAGAAGAAGTTACACGTGCTGTACTGCTAATCTGCTCGTCGGTAATTGCTTTTTGCTTGCAAGCTCTGATGGTTATATAAAAGTGCGCGCTTGACCAACGTAATTTTATCAGAAAACTAAACTTGGATGATCGCCAAGACTTTAAAAGAGGAGGGAAGGGGGGAAGGGGGTCTTTATTGTGTTTGTAATATCGGTTCTTTAAAGAGAGACAATTTTCAGCAATTTTCTTTCACATTAGTTTTCCTTTATTTTTCTATAATCTATATATAAACGTATACATTTTTATTATCGTTATTATTGCAAGCACATGCAAGTGCAAAAAATAATAATAATAATCTTATTATAATAATAAACATTATATCTAAAAACCTAAAGCTTTTTTGACTTGATAAAGATAATATGAATAATTTATAAACGACCCTTCATCGACAAATTATACGATCCTCTCTCGACAAAGCAATACAATGATCCCTCAGACAATAAATATAACATCATCCTACTCTCTCAATCATAAATACTAAAATCAGCCTAAGTCTAACGTTTCTGTACAATCGGCACACGAGCAGGAAGCTCTTAAATCCGGATCAACGTCTCGTTTTCCAACCACTACTCGGGGATAATATAGGGGAATCCCCTGTTTATGCGTTTGCCGCAGTTAATACATACCTTATCTCCGAAAACTTGCTTCCACATTGTATGTATATATACGTATAGGTATATGGTATGTTACAATAATCGAAGCTCTACCATTCGACCGTACATGCTTAGCTTGTATATCTTTACACGCTTTCTCTCTCTCTCTCCCTTTCTCCTTTGGGCAACACCATTCTCATGTTAATCGCTTGAATTTACATTTTGCCTGTGCCAGCACTCCCTTTTGGGAGAAGTGCGTGGCCGAGAGAAGATAGCCTTTAACGATGTAGTTTTATTATTTTTTGTCGATCGATTATAATATATCTCTTTGTGTAATGCGTATACACGTTGCTTATATTGTTAAATTCTGATGTTGCTTTCGACGCATCGATAGACTTGGTTTTTTATTATTTTTTCAGATAGAAGGAAGTGATATAAAATTGAAAAATTGAATATCAATTTATATTAACTGGTGCATGTCTGTATTTATGGGTGTGTGTGTGTGTGTGTGTGTGTGTGTGTGTGTGTGTGTGTGTTTTTGTGGGTACGATGATTGACAGGTTGGTGGGATAGAAAAAAAAATAAAGAAAAAGGAATGGATTTGATTAATTGTGCAATAAGAGAATGAAGCTTTATGTATTAAATATAAGCCAGATTTATATCTTAGAAAAAATATGGGTCAAAATAGAATAATCTAAAATTAGTACATATTGACAATGAAAAAAGAGTTTGCTAATTTGCATATTTTTAGAGCTTTGAAAATTTTGAAAAAAATACTTTTAGCGTAAACATAAACGATATAGGATAAGCATTTATGTGTTGATGATAATTGCAGCTGATAATTGTCTCTGTATAAGTTAATGGCGTACGATCGATCAGCATTAAATTTACAACTGGCTCGTGTACGTAAATTAACAACCAGATGTTATGTGTATAAATATAGGTATACTTATATACCTACATATAACATTTGTCAGTAGACCTAAAATTTGGACCTTTCTATCTCTCTCTCTCTCTGTTTTATATTCTCTGTTTCATTCTCATTTTACGCGACGGTTATAAAATCAATCCGAATCGAGAGAGAGCCAGTCACCCATAATTATTGTAGCTCCGTTTTAACGAGCAATTATTGAGTTCGTATAAATAAAATATATAAAACTGAAGAGGCATATACAATGACAGATTACACCGTTAAATATATTTTTAAAATCTTCTTCTAGCTATACAGCAATCGAGTATGTAGATATATATATATATATATAGATATGTATATATCTATATCGCAAAAACAGGATGGCAGTTAAATTGTTTATAGCACGTGTCGTTTAAATCACTCGCGAAAGTATCTCTCTCTCGAGAGAGAGAGAGAAAGAGAGAATATAAAAATGTTATTATTTATTACATACGTATACATGCAGTACATCCTTCTTTTTTATTATTTTTTAATTCCACTTACTTCTTCCGCACACTATTATAGGTAATAATTAAAAGGATGAAAAATAAACGTAAATTATACCATACATAAACGATATAAGAGGCATATCCAGATCCTACTACACGATATAATATTAATCAACAACAAGTCGCTTGACAATATACGCGCTATAGCACAGCGAGCCAATAAATATAGAGAGGTATATAGATAAGGGGATAAGGGATTGGAAGGAAGGGGTAGGGGGTGAGTAGAGTCAGGAAAGCTGGAAAAAGCTCGATCGAGAAATGTGGAGGGAAGGAAGAAAAAAACTGTCCGCGAGGCAGTTGGAGCAACAGTATAGAGTACGTGGGGCGAGAGAAAGCTTGGGTGGAGGAGGAGGAGGAGGAGAAGAGGTGCCTGATTAAACTTCACTCTTGGCTAATGGTTTATAAATAGAAACCTTATCCTACCCACGGTCACCGAGAGAGAAAGAGAGAGAGAGAGAGAGAGAGAGAGAGAGAGAGAGAGAGAGAGAAAGAGAGAGAAACTACAGTGCTCTCTTTTCCTGACGCGGCTATATGCGACGCGCGTGCTATGCCTGCAATCGAGCGATATCGAGAGTCGTTAGCTCATCTGTTTTTTTTCTCTCTCTTTTCTTTCTTGTCATTTTTCTTAGTTTCTTTTTCATTTAAAAATTTTTGTTTTATTTCTCTTTTTCTTTCTTTTTTATATGATTGTCGGGTGAGCATATGATTTATCGTTTATTGATACTTATTAAGGTCTTTTTGATTTACTGTTTTTTAATAAAACTGACCAAATCTACAAATTGTAATTTCCTAATCTCCCTTTCTCTTTCTTTTGTTTTGTTTTTTTTTCTATTTTATGCAAAATAAACGTTGGCAAAACTTTGTTTAGAATTTTGTTTGATCTGATTCGCTTATTTACATTATATAGTTGTGTTAATAGCAGATTACATCAAAGGTAAACTTATAACATATAGATATTATCAATATGTACAACAGTTCAATTTACATTTAATGTTTGTTTTAACAATATATAATTAGGCGGAAAACATACTTGCTTACATATATACCTATATTCTATTCAATTTTCCGATAAATTTGTATCTTGAACACACACACACACACACACACACACACACACACACACACACACACACACACACACACACACACACACACACACACACACACACACACACACACACACACAAGGCACACACACACAAATGATTGAAGGAGTTATACAGATGTATGTATAATGGAAAGTTAAAATTAACAAATAATCATGTTTTCTGATTAATATTCGTATGTATTATACGATGGCTATGATGGCAATGGTATCATGTATAATCTATCTTTCTAGCATAACAATCACAAATTAGTTGATTACCAAAGCTTTTACGAAAATCGCATCACCATAAGCATATGCTGCTACAAAAGCTGCACCTGTTCTTGTGTGTGTGTGTGTGTGTGTGTGTGTGTGTGTGTATGTGTGTGTGTGTGTGTGTGTGTTTTACAAGAACATATATGTGTATGAGCTACGCAAGAGTAATATTAACGAGCTGTGTATGTAACAAATAACGTAAATGATTACAAGTTAAAACTTTAGGTAAAAGCTTATATTATATGTGAAATATATTAAGGCTACGATGTATTTAAACGCATCCAGAGTTATATTACCATAACCACACAATAATTTACTAATTTATCGTAAAGTGTTTAAGCACATAATATATATATAGCTACATAAGAGCATTCGGTATATGCTAGCATTATAAAAGTGTGTGTATGTTCAGATAGAAAGAGGAAAAGGGAGAGTGAAAACATAATCAAGAATAGAATCGGTATAATATTCAGCCACTCGTTTTCCCGATGTGAAAGTGATTGATTTCGCTTGCAGGGAATATACCTACATCGAGTACATCAGCCAATGAACACACAACACACACACAACACACACACACGCACACACACACACACACACACACACACACACACACACAACACACGGGTATGTTATAGAGAAGAGAACAAAAGAGGTGTACACGGTTAGATTGACCCTATGGACGATAGCCCAATCTGTTTTGTGGCCCATTCAAATTTAAGTATATTTGATCTATGTCTATCTGTAGTTGCGCGAATATATTCCTGTGTAGGTGCAAATGTTTATCGTAAATTTAACTATATTATCTTCTTCTTTTGGGTTAAATATTTCAGGTATACTTGTTGGTTTTTAAAGAAGAAGAGATTAATGTCTAGCATAATTACATGGTGATTAATAATGCGATTATATGTTTTGACGCGAAAAAAAAAAAAAGAAATGACTTTGTATATGAGCTGGGCTTGGTGTTGTGTAAATACAAATTTGTGAATGAATTCTATGAATTTTCATATAGAATAAGCTTTTAACTAAAGTTTAACGTATACCTACGTATATGGAGACGGAAAATTGCTTTTAAACTTGGTATAAATTCTCGCAATTATTTTCGCTCAAAAAAAAAAATGTATACTTTTTTTTTGAGTTTGTAACAGCCACGCGCTGACCCATATTGCTAGTCATCAAAACGCTTCCCGAGCTAATTTGCTTTCTCTACAAAGCATCAAAATGGTCTACGCGCGCACGAGAGAGCGCGTGTTCGTTTACATTGAAGCCTTTCTGCGCTTGACAGGACTTTGATTAGATGGATCAAAAAAAAAAAAAAAAATTGGTTTTGGATATACCCATATCACTTGGATAATCACAATCTTGTAACTTTTATGATAAAATAATCGATATAGTTTAAATAAAAATATTTTTTTTGTTAAATATAAAATTACGATTATTATTATTAAATTTTAATAAACATCCTCAAATTATGTTTAATGCATACATTATATATAGTTTATCTATCAGTTCAAATAATAATAGTTCATACGTAATAAGCTAATGCCTCGGGCCGTATAAACAAACGAGCAAGCAAAATTAACAAATTTGCTGATGCAGAACGAAAATTCAGATGACCAAACAAACATACAGAGATAAAGAGTAAGAGAGATAGAGAGAGAAATGACAAGTAAACCGAAAACGAACGCGTGATGGCAAACAACTCACGCGTGACATGTGTAGGTAGGTACGTATATATAGATAGGGGAAGGAGAGTAGGGATTTTAGAGAATAGCGCAGAATAGCGAGCAACACGTGGCTATATAAGCGATTCCGGTATCCCAAATTCCCCCTGTACCTCCTACTACTCCCGGATCTGTTTTTCTCTTATACGAATTTCAAGCCCTGGGATTTTCCGGGTGTTACCATCACGTGATTCGCTGTTCGAAAACACACAAAAGCTTTGGTTTTTGATTTTATTTTTTTTTTTCTCGTCAAAGTATTTTTTTGGGATAGATAGTAGGTTATTGTTTTTCGATTTGTTCAAACGTGACTGTGAAAATAGACTTGGTGAGTAATGGAAATAAGGATCAAATTTGTTATTTTGGATTGCGTGACAATCGCGATATTTTGATTATGATGAAGCTGGATTATTTAAACAGCTACGGACACAAATAATGTTAATTGATTCAAAATAATAATTTTTTACACTTAATTCAGTTAAAAACAAAAAAGGTAAACGTCAGAATTACTCATTAAAGTCATAAAATTATTAACGATATCCAATTAGTATATAACAACTATATCAAATACATTTTCTACTAACTTTTCAATTTAGCCAATTTATTCAAACACATCCGAGATACACGTGTTCCCAATAAAAAAAATCGTTGCTACATACGTAGTAGCCGCAACAGCTGCGTGATTAACGAAATCCAATCATACTGTTATTGACCATAAACCGAAAGCCAGTAACAAACAGCAGAACAGCTTACCTCGTAATATACACATCGAAATTGAATGTACACCTGACCGCGTACAGCCTAGAAAATCTTCCTAATTCCAACATATTTTCACTTGACTATTCAATTGTCAAAGAAGAAAAAAGTCTACCGAGAAAAGGAAGAGAACACTTATAACTGTCACTTTGAAGTAAAGACATTTTCTACGAATCCGACAAATTTTTGTGGGTGAAATAACTGGATAGAAACTCTTGCGCGCGCTTGCTAGACTTTCTGCTGGTGAAATTCCTGACATTGCTTGGAACAAGTGTGATAAAGGTCGAAAGATGTGGTGTTTTATATATAGGTTTCACGTGGCTTTCATTGACGTTCTTTATTGCGCCATTCTGAGGTGCGAAGTTACTATATATAAAAGTACTTTGTAACAAACAACTGACTCTTGTTCTCTATACTCATCTCGATTATTTAATTTATATTTTTTTTACTATTTGCATCTTTTAAATTTAACTGACCCGTTTTAAGCAAAATTATAAATATACATTTAATTCAATCATAAAATAATCAAATAATACAAACATACACAAAAAGGTACACGGAGAATATATGATCCGTCAGCCGATATATATATATATATATATATATATATATATATATATATATATCGCGGTGTGTGGCTATTTTCAGCTTTAGCTTTTGTATCGACAATTTATTTCGGTGTTTCATTATAACCAATCCAGCAGTTTGGCAAATACATACATACATACATACACACGCCACTCAATTATTAACTTCACGTCGATAGCAGTTAATATTATTTACCCGAGAGCCACGAATTATCCATCTCCCCACAATGTATATATGTTATTTCTCTCCTACGTCATCTTCATCCCAAACTTTCTTTTCCCCCTTCCCTTCTTCACAATATAATCTCGTATTATTGAAAAGCGAGATTCGTCCTCCTAGAAAATCGGTCTATAAATAAACCACCACCACCGCCACCACCACCCTGCGATCTAGACACGACATTTCTCTGTGCATTTAAACTTTGCAAGCTCAGCTGATGGAAAAGAGTCTCTTTTTTCTTTTTGCTAACCATCGATTTATTGGATAGCAAGAGAAAGGGGTGACAGAGGGAAGGTACTTTTCCCCGAAAATAGAGTGACGTTGTTAGGAGAAGAAGAAGAAGAAGAAGAAGAGGGAGGGCAAAATGTTGTCGTCAGTTGACGTTGATTAGCACTCTTTGGCTGCCTAGCTGAATTTTCGGCTTGTTCCATGAAAAGCTGTGGTGTACGGTGTACTGCTCCTACAGCAGTGGGGGAAAGTCGAGGAAGGAAAGAAGTTGTGAGATGCTGAAGTTGTACACGCTTGACGCGGTAGTCAATAAATGGGATTTCGTTTGAGATCGACAACGAAAGTGGGAATGAGAAAATGGTGTGATGTGTAAAGGACATTTTTAAGAAAGTCTGTACATGTATATTTGAGAAATTTGTATCTTACAATCAAAAGTACCCACAGTATTGAAAAATATACTGAATAAATGTGAAAAAAAAATTAATTTAATTAATAATTATATTTTGAAATTTTTAAAAACTATGTTCAACATTTTAGCAAGTGTATTTTAAGTTAAAAAGCTTGAAAGTTCAGAAGGCAAGAAAATTATTGAATGAGACGATAAAAGTCTCAGTTTATTCTCTTTCCCATTTCTTATTCAAATATCAACTGCTTTATTTCACGACTTTGTAATTTAAACAAAAAATTTAAGTTTATTAAACAATAAAATAAATATTATTTTTGCGTAATCAATTATTTACAAGTTTTAAGATATTACCTACAAACTTCATTTATTGATTTCAAAAATTGAGCGTGCTAATTTATTTATAAATACTCAACTTTTTTTTCAAATTTCATTTAATCTGTATATACCATGTAAATAAAGTAATTCCTTAACATTTTTGTCGATACTCCCATTACATTGATAAATATACACTTATATCCACCAATAGCATCGTGATAAAAACAGAAGCGAATAAAAACGTTTGAAATACTGTAAATTGATCGCAAGTGTAAAGAAGAGCAAGCAAACAAGCAAAGTCCAATGACTCTGGGTTAAAAAAAAGGAAAGAAAGAAAGAAAAAAAGAAGCAAAAGCCTGAATACCTACTGTTTGTCGGCGCTTTGACAGCTCGGCCAGATTGACTCTTCATTTATTGGAAGAGAAAGAAGAAAGAAGGGTTAACAACGTGGATCGATAGGTTAATCTCTGACATGCGAGTTAAATTGGTGCGCTTAAGCGCGGAGTGAAAGGATAGACTGAGGGGAAAAAGGAGGGATGAAATGAAAGGCAGTCTTTTTTCCCGTAGGGATTTTTTGTTGGAACATATTCTTTGTTTTGTCTTACTTACGTATGTGTATATTATGTTTGTACACCCGAGGACAATTAATTCTTTCCGTAGTAGCCCGAAATATGCAACGTCGCACCTAATTTTCATTGATCATTAGTTTTCTAACTGATCAACAGAGGCATATTTCGGGCTACTACGGAAAGAATTAATTGTCCTCGTTGCGGTGTATATATAAAGGTAAAATTCATCTCGTTATATACTTTAGAATTTTTTTGATAAACGTATTTTTGATATTTAACAGGATTGTAAACTTTTAATAAAAATAAGATCATTTCTTATTATTGTTTTTTGTTTACTGAAGTTAACTAAACACAGAAATAAAGCAACAGAATTAATTCCATTGTTGACTCAATCGAGTGTAAAAAAAGAAAAGACGATCAAGGCTTGATGTATACGTATTCTCTCAGCTGATCTCTGTATACACTCTATGCACTGGCAGACTAAAACCACATGTACACACATTTCAAGTAGCAGCTGAGCCATATATATGCGAAAATTTCGCAGAATGGCTCAAGGCGGATTTCCCGGTGCTGGTCTGGTAACACAACTATTTCGTCAACTCTGCAAGCCAACCTCACAACGTATAGTCGTCTACGCCGCTCAACGTCCTACCTTTCGACGTTACTTCCTACTACTACCTGGAAAATTTTATCATCGTCTGGAAGAGCATTTGAAACATTTAAAAGAGCCACGAGTTGTGGAAGACAAGAGTAAAAAGCTAGCGATTCGAGCGATCAAGGATGAGGAAGCTGTTGAAATTGGTTCTCAGCTTATGATAGAGGTTAACTTTTAATCGTGCTATCTTTAATAACAGTACACATAACCTCAAAAAACTAAGTTTTTTTTCAATTAATTCTCTATCATTTTGTAGATCGTGATATTTGCTTTGCTATCGACTTTGCTGATTTGTGACTACATACGTTCCCAGTATAAAAATGCAATACGCGAAGAACGTCAGCAAGAGGAACTGATGGAATTAGTGGAGCGAAAAGCAGCTGCACGCGAACGTCTTGAGGAAATCGAGCTTGAGATCGCGAGACTTAGGGATGAGCTCCAGTTACAACGTGAACTTGGTGAACTGTTGGAAGAAGAGTAACAATTGTTAGATGACTGATTATTTAAGTTAAATTGTTAACGCAAGTCTCTTACACGTTATTCTTTATTTTTTACATATTTACAGTATGAATTATGTATCTCTACATATCGACTAATTATAATTAAACTCGGTTAAGTATTAAAAATTTTGTATTTTACATTTACACATTAGACTTGCGAATATTAATTTTGATTCTTAGTCTTTGTCGTTCGATTTTATACTCTATACCATCATCATCGTCGTTTTTTTTTCCATTAACACATGGAATATTTAGTAGAAAGAAAATGCGCTAGAACGTGTTCACAAGTAACAATACCTAAAGCGTAATCCCTTAAGTCCTTTTAGTGAGGCCAATGGAAAGTGGAGTATAGAAATGAGAAAGGGAACAGGAGAAGGAGGAGAAGGAGGTTTGTGAAGTTGTGGATAACTTTGTAATCTAAAGATCCCCCTTCCCCCCACACACCTACATCCACCTACCTACCTACCTTCTAGCACCCGCATGGATACGCTTTTGCACAGTTGTTAGAAATTCTCGAAACCGAAGACTGTTACAATAGGTGAAACTGAAGGAGGTGGAGAAGGAGGAAAAGTAAAAGACTATCAAATTACTTCGTTCTCTTATACACACACAACTTAAGAACAATGCGTTATAAGCCATTCATCTTTTTCTTTATTCTTATATACTTTAACCACATTTTTCTTTTTCTGACGTACAAAAAACTATATATTTATAAATTAAACTGCTGCAGCTGCTGTTGCTAGCTTTATCAGATTTAATATAAATTTATTCAATTTTGAACTCCTGGTTTTTGGAAGGTAACAAAGAAGAAAAGAAAGAGAGAGAGAGAGAGAGCTAAAGCTCTTTGCTTCTAACAGACAGACAGACCAATCAGGCAAGCTTATGAAAAATCCATTCAGCAATCTCACGCTCTGTCCAGAGAAAGAGGTACGCTCGAGATAATAGAGATATAGCTAACCGCGTAATGCGGCAAGCTTACCTATGAATAAGTTTGTAAAATAACAAACGGACTAGCCATTCTATATATACAATACTATAAATAGTGGAAGGGTGAAAGAGGTAGTTTTAACCTAAATAGACGGAAGAAACCGCGAGAGAGAGAGAGAAAGAGAGATACAAAGAGAATGGGGTAAGGTACGTATAAGGATTGGTCAACGAAAAGCCACATGACAAACCACATTCTAATCGAAGTTGATACGTGTATAGGCTGGTTTACTGTTTCAAGACCCTTCCTCTCACTCTCTCTCGTTTTCTCAGTCCCACTGTATAGAATGCACTTCATCGAATGCACAACCTACTATTGAATAAAGAGAATGGGAAGAGACCAAATTTACGTACGATACCCATTGTTTTATCCCTATTACACTGTACGCGCGTGGTGGTCTCTCGATTGCCGTGAGAGTACCAAGTAGATTTGCATCGTTATATTATATCTATATGTATAATTTGGTGTTTATTGATACAGAAGAAAGGTGGATGGGTGTACATGCCTTTCTAAGCTGTATATGCAATTGTATATTGTAATTACTGCAACTGCTGTTAAAGATAAGCGAAGCTAATCCGTTGAGTTTCGCGTGTCTTTGAATGATCCGATAAATTATGTGGATTTAATATTGTAATTGAACTTTTTTCATTCTTTTTTTTTATTTTATAAATGCAAAAATTATTTAACTGTATTTCAGTAACTTGTAAAGGATTTGAAATTTTTTTACCAGTTTCAAATATTATATAAAACCTTGATTTCAGATGAGATTTCATTTAAAGCTCAAGAAAGCTCAAGATTCGGGTACATTAAAAAATCAATTAAAAAAATAAGCGCAGCTGTGTAGAAAATGAAAAAAAAAAAATAATAAATAAGAAAGACAGAGAAAGAAATAGAGAAAAAGAAAAAAAGATACAGCCGTCAATAGCCAGTAGTGAAGCAAGATTTCAATCGCGAGTATATACTTTTCAAGTCCGACCATCCGGAAAAGAGAAGAAGCCACTCACGAACGTGAGAGCCGAGAGCCTTACGCTCGCGCGTCAAGACCTCCGCTGTATGCTGTACACCCTTTTTCTCCTGCTCTTCTTTTTCAATTGCAAAAAAGCTCTCTCTTTCTCGTCAGCGAGTGCAAAAAAGAAAGTATAGCCAAGGTATAGGAAAACTTCGAGGAGGAAAAGAGAGGTAAGGTCGAGTGGTGAAAGGAGAAGGAAGAGAGAAGAGACTCGAGCAGCAGCAAGTACTTCTTGACGACAAGCTGGAGACAAGATTTTTTTTTTACCAGCCGTAAATAAAAGAGCGACAGGGGCTATATAGATATGAAGCTCGACAGAGTATATGGAG
Source organism: Leptomastidea abnormis (assembly GCA_030522805.1). Taxonomy (NCBI): domain Eukaryota; kingdom Metazoa; phylum Arthropoda; class Insecta; order Hymenoptera; family Encyrtidae; genus Leptomastidea; species Leptomastidea abnormis. The sequence continues at coordinate 13,158 of JAPYZE010010880.1, forward strand.
TACGCAGAGAAATTTAAGGAAGATCGGTAATTAGCTCCTTTCGTCTCTCCACTCGACTCGATCATTCCAAAGTATATAATAAAGCTTCGCTGCACTGAACTATACTGTCGTCAATAGACTTTACCCTACTGCAACATGTCGTAATATTCAATTGAATAACATCTTGCAATTTGTATATTTACATCTGATTATATATCTGAAAATACTTACTCCCTTACCACCCATTTTCCCTATACAATTTGTACTTGATTGTTTTAACGACTTATTCGATAAAAGCTCTCTCTCTCTCTCTCTCTCTTTCGTGCATATAGTTGTGTATGTCGAATACGTAGCTCAAGCTATTTTAAGACCCGAGTTTGCACAAGAATGGAGAGAGAGATAGATAGATAGATATATACGAGCTGTTGTGCGACTATGACGTGAGAGTATGTGTGTACGTGCGCGCATGTAAGCTTGTATCCCTGCGAGCTTTGTTGATGTTTGCTCGTTACACACGTTTGCTTAGAGCGCAAGCTTATACTTGAAAGAGAAAGCTCGGATGGATTTTCAGTGTGCATCAGAGAAGGAGGAGGATGAGTATATCTATATACCAAGGCACGACCTCTATAATGTGTATTTTCTATACATATACATATATACGTGCAAGGCTAGATTATTAATCATTTGATCTCCTGCTCGCGTCTTATATATGATATTGTAAGACAATCGATCATCACCGCGAGAGTACTTATTTGATAATAAACAGAAATACTAAAATTTGTTAAACTTTAGAGAAGACTATAGAGTTATGTTCAAACAATAATAAATTGAACCAACTTTGAAATATATTTAATAATATATAGTTTATAATTGTGTTTGTTAAACGATTTCGTTTATTGATACCTTTAGAAAATATCATCCGGTAAATTATAATAACAAACATACAAAAGTTTTGCAATAAAATTAAATTTTGAAATCGGTCATGCAAAAAGGTACTTTTTCGCACGATGAAATTGCAAAATAGATATTTTCGTAACAAGGGCGTAAAATACGTCTTTTTCGCACGAGTAGTGATCACCGCACACAAGTCGTTGGCGAAGCCGATCA
>JAPYZE010010896.1:0-17461 GCA_030522805.1 Leptomastidea abnormis
GCCGCTCCCGTCGAGCCAGCCACAAAAGCCGCTCTTTCTGGCCCGAAAACACGCCAGGAACGCGTATTTTCGGCCGTAGGGGGAAGAAAAATAAATTTTCATTAAATCCTTTTTTAATGACAATCAAGCAAACCCTTCAGCCGCTTACAAACGAAAAAAAAAGAAAAAAGAAAAAAACAATCTCCTCCCCACCCCCTCCCCCCGAAAAAAAAGAAATAAAAGAAAAGAAAATAAAATAGGTCACGCTTCACTTCTCTCAAAAACCTTCAAAGCCGAAAAACATTTTAACGTCGTTACGTACCAATTAAAAACCTCTCGCTTCAGTCGTTCAACGAACCCCATTTCCCAACGAAGCCCATCACGTATACAAGCTTCACATACATACATATATCTATACACACAACAGTTTCATGCGCGCGAACGAACCTTTTAGCAGTTTCTCTCAACTCAAAATCGAAACGCTTTAAGCTTCCTAAAAGGCACGACCTTCAAAGACTAGATAGAAAAAAAAAAAAAATAAATAAAAAAGTGAACTAACAAGAGAGAAAGCTTCATACGCCTAGTAAATTAAAAAAGACGAGAGAAAATTCGTTGTATGTGTGTGAGAGTGAAGAGAATAGAGAAAAACGTATTTATACCTATATATATATATATATACGTCGATTGAGCGTCGAACTCGATTGTCGGCATATAGAACGAGTTGACCGATCGATCACCAGCTAAGCGCTTTTCTCTCACTCTCCTGCTGTATACATATATATCGACCTTTACCATCTGCAGCCTATTACTATACTACAGGCTCTATATATGCGACAGAAAAGAGATAGGACAGTATAGTAAAAGGAGGGGGTTAAAAGTGGATGGACTGTTACAGGGGTATGCTCGACGATTTACGCGTTTGATCGGTACCTGCCATGTGATGCACGGCTGTTGTTGTTGTTGTTGTTGCACGTTGGCTTTATTGGCAGTAAAGTTGAGATAGAAAGAGAGAAAGAGAGATGTGATGCACAGCTTAAGCTATATATATACGCAGGTTGTGTGTATTGAGCTCGTTGGGAGCCAGATGAGGATGTAATAAAATTTCGGTGTTTTAAGGGTGGATGGAGGGGTGGTTGATAGGGATTGCTCTTTTTTCAGGAGGGGGTGGGGTGGAAAAAATAGGGATTCTGGTAAATTAGTTAACAAATCGTTTGGTGTTCTCTATAATTGGTAAAAGAGATGTGAAAATGGAATAATTTGTAATAGTGAGTTGTTTTTTGTCTGAGGATTTTTTTTTTGTGAATTTTGAAAAATAATGAAGTATTTAGATAAAATAATATATTTATAGTTTTCTAAAAAATATTTATGATGTTAATTATTAATAACTCAACTGTAATCTCAATAAACAATATAACCAGTACCAATATTAAATAAAAAGTATACACATACAACCATAAAACACCAAAAGCTAAAACAACCACACATTCATCATTCTAAAACTTTTCATTTAACTTCACGTCTACCAACACCTATAACTTCATTCACATCAAATTAACTTACTAAAAAAAAAAAAAAAAAAAAATAATAAAAATAAAAAAATAAACCTAGCGTCAACTTCGCGAAGTACAACTTTCAATCATAACCTCACAAAACTCCTACATCCAATAGGTACCTATATATACAAAAGCCTACGAAAATTTCACTTGATTAATTAGCAACCATAAGTTCACGTCACCAGGTTAGCTTTCAGCACATACTCTTCTCCCATTCCTCTCTTACTCTCCTTCACACTTCGCGTGAAAATTTGCGATCAGTACGCATGAAAGAGAGAGAGAGAGAGATAGATAGAGAGATAGAGAGTATGCATTTAATCCACAATCAAGTTACTCCATGCGCGACGAATCCAATTAAGAGGCCTTTCTCTATATATACATATATCGAATCTCTCATACATCTACTTTCTCTCCTACTTTTCATTCGGTTGAAAGTTCACGTTTTGTCTACTATTACTGGACGCTTGGCTTTTATTATGCGCGAATTTGGTGTACTGCTATAACTAGGACACACATATACATATACGTATATATAACACATTGGCTATTCACTTTTTTTTTTATTTACGTGTGTGAGTATAATTTAGTTTTGTATAGCTTTTAGAACGAAACTTGGTTGGTTCCTGCTGTTGCTGGATTTTATATATTATGATGTTGTAGCTTGACTTTTATCGTCTATGCACGTTTGAGATTTAGAATATGTGAATGTTATAAACAATATTGTAGGTACTGATTTTGTTTGTGGAACTTGGTATTGCTTTTTTTTTTTTGAAAGCTGGAAGTTTTGTATTTCAATATTGTAAAAAATATATTGTTAGAGTAATTTTTTGTGTTATTTTACTAGTAGTTTAAAAAAAATATGAAAATATTATTGGTAAAAAAAGAATATTCAAATAACGCTTGTTTAAATAAACGTACAGAAATTTTTATATAAAATTTTATATTTTAAAACATTTTTAAAACTTCGTTAACGTGAGAATAAAAAGAGATAAAAGATGTAAACAAGCGTTCACGCCCACGAATGAATTTACATTATCACTTGAGCTGTGAAAAAAAAATCAAGTAAACGTGTAATTACAAGTCCGTATACTCGACAAGCCAAAGTAAACTCTTCTGTAAAAACTATCTGTAATTTAAAACCAAAAAAATAAAATGAAAAAAAATCTCTTACATCGAAAAAACAAAACTATCTGTAATCTCGCTATCTCCTACATATACAACGTTCGAAAAACCTCGAGTTAAACGATTAAACATCCATTTCTCTCAAACCCAAACCAAGATTTTTTTTTCCAAACAGAAAATAACCAAAGAACAAACATATAAAAAAAAATATAGAATACATTAACATCAAATAAAAAAAAAACGAAGCGAACGTATATATCTCGAAATAAATCCCCCTCAGAAAAAAAAATAACATACAACATCAGGTTGTAAAAGTAAGCAAACGCATACACAAGCAAGTAATCGTAATCCTTTTAAAAAGTTTCCTATACTCTCTCCTATATTTTTTTCCTCTTACTATCTTTACCTTTTTGGTCGAAACAAAACAATGAAAAAACAAAAAAAAAAAAAAAAATAATAAAAAAGAAAAGTGAAATAGGGACAAAAGCGAAAGCTTTGGGTATATATACACCAGAAATCGAAGAAAAATTTTTCAGCAGGCATGCATTTGTTTTTTGGACTCCACGACGAGGAGAGCTTTTATCCGAGATATATATACGCTATACGCCTGATAAATATTCACGCCGCAAAGTGAAAAAAAAAGGAGGGAAGGAGGGATGTATATGTATATGTATATGGTGGTAGAGAAGAAGAGGAGGCAAAGTGGAAAACAGGGAAAATCTCTCTCTCTCTATTCGGACCGGTGAGTTCGAGAGAAAGGAAAAGCCGGACGCGAGATGTTTGGAGCTATATATGTATGTATGTATGTATGTATGTGTTGGTGCACGCGCGCGTAATTCATCAGAGTCGAGCTCGCGTGACTTTTGTTTCGGGTCTACTACTGCTGCTGCTGCTGTGAACGTGACGAAGATGAAAAAAAAATTGAGGGTTGGGAGAAAAAAAAAGGATGGTGTGAGTTGGTAAAGGAGTTTAGGGGATGGAGCTGTTCGGCCGTGAATTGGGAACCAGACATGCTATACTCATCTCTCTCTTTATCTCTATTTTACTTTTTTTTTGTAGCTGAGGTGTAAGGGATTCTCGATGAAATACGATTACCGATTTGTAAAAAAGCATGTGTGTATAAAGCAGTTTGATTCACGTAAATTTTTAGCAAGGATTTAACTGGAATTATGTAGAAGTTTTTGCATCTGTGAAAATTATCGATTATTTTTCTCTCGGCTATTATTTGAATTTTTTTAAAAGGTATGTTTTACAATGGTTTGGATTATAATTTTTCTTTTTTTTTTTTATTTGAGACTTTATTTTAATGTAGATTAGAGTATTTTTAGTTTAAAAGAATTTTTATATTTAATCCAATTTATGCTATACGTGAATTATTTTAAATTTATTCAGAATCTATCATTTTTAATTTCCATTAATAAACAAATGTTCATTATAATAATCTATTCAAAAATTTGTGAATTAAAAATCATAATATAATTTTACGTACATTTTCAAGACCATAAAATTTAATTTACCGGTACATACATACATATACGTATACGTCCGAAAGACGTAATATATATACGAAAACCCTTTGAAAAGGCTATTCACAAACTACAACCATTCCCATCGCTATAATATACTTTCGTTTTTCAGATTTGATAGCGCAATACACACGCTTTTCTCTCTTTCTCAATTTCGCTTTAGTCCATATTATATATAGTCAACGATTCTTTGTCTCTTATCGGTCCTCTGCGTTTTCTACCAACGTTTTGTGATTTTGAAAGACAAAGACTCTACAGTATAGTCCAAGCTTATATGTATATATAAAAGCAAATGCACGAATCGTGTTGTAGTAAATGAAAATTTCTCTTTCTTCTTATTCTTCTTCTTCTACTATATAACACCTATATCTGAAATGAAATGCTTGAGGCTGTTTTCATAAATTATGATATTCTTGGTATAGAATTTAAAAGGATTATATAGTGAAGGGTTTTATGAATTTGTCATTTTAATTAATTTTAGAAATATTTATAATTTATAATATGATAGTGTCGATAAATTTATGTTTGTATTTATTGGGTTATTGATTTTTTTTTTTGATATTTCATTTGTAAAATAATTGTGTGGTTAAATTTTGAGTGTACTTTGTATTTAGAAAATTTTAAATTAGCAGAATTAGAGTAAAAGCATGAAATTCAATAATTTTAACTTTGAATAGCTGGAGGCATATTGAAGGAGATTTAAGAATAATATACTATGTTAATTTTGAAGATCTGTTATGTTTTTAATAGGAACATAACATTAAATTCAAATTAAATATCATCTATTCATTTTCATCATAAGTAGTCAAATCTTGTGTTTTAACAAAAAATTTTTAAAATTAAATTTTTACAATTTATTTTTAATTTTTTTCTTTATAATTTAAATGAATAGTATAAAACCAATTTCTATCTCTTCTTTTTTTTAACAATTAAGTCAACTCTACGATTGACGCCAAACTAAATAATAATAATAATAATAATAATAATAATAATATAATAATAATAATAATAATAATATCAGTAAAACACAGAGCTCCGTTCGCTATCATCAGAGAAAAGGTCAAAGTTGTAAAGAAAATAATGTTAAATGATCCAGAATGCAAAGCGATGAGAAGAAGCTTTATACGTGAATGAGACTCTCATAAAGCAAAGAGAAATAAGACATTTTAAGACTGACAGCAAAAAGGGAGCAGAGAAGTAGAGAAGAGAAGAGAAGAGATGGTATAAGAGCTGGTTTTTAACGCTCACACCAGTCGTAAAATGCATCTGTCTCCTAAGCTGTTACCAAGAACTACGGTGGTTTTACTGTGTACAACCACTTTGTTTTTTTTTTCTATTTTTTTTTATTTTTCTCATCCTGCACTTTTCTACCTTCCTCTTTCTCTCTTTTCTTTTTTCTCTCTCTCTCTTTGGGACGATTTCGAAATGCCTGTGTACGCTCGTTAAATCGATTCGATAGGTCTTACTCTGCTCCAGTGTGTACATAGATATATGTCTCTCGCTTAGATCTTCTGTACAACTTCCTCCTCTTTTTTTTTTTTTTTTTTTATTTTTTACAAGAACACGATTATACTGCTCCAGCAGGTGTCCCCTTTTCGTCTATTTTTTATTATGGTACTTTGAATTTTTGAAAAATCGGCATTGCTCTCTTATTCGCTTACGTAGTATTTTTTAGAGGCATTTTCTGTAGAAGATGTTGGTTTGAATTTTTTAGGGAGGAAGAAAAAAAGGAAGAAAATTTTATTTCGAAGAGAAGACAGTTACGGAATAATTTTTTTTTTATTATTTAAATAACTGATCGTTTATGGAATGATCTATTTTTGATTTTTTAATTTTAATACTGAATTGAATTTTTTTTCTTTTTTAAAAAAATAAGATGGTATTATTTTTAAAATGTATAGTTTCCTGGAAAAGGAAAATAAAATTTGTATTGAATTTTAAATTTATATTAACATGATTTTATTTTAATTAATGATTTCTAATATAATTTTATTTTGTTTGTTTCAGGTGAGTATTCTGACAATCAATTTCAATTATCTGTCTAGCGATTAACTTAGAGGTAAGATTATTATTTAAATTATTTGTATTTATTGAAAAAAAAATTATTTAAGACCACGCAAATAATTTTAAATACAAAAATCAATCGTCATAAATTTAATAAAACATTGTTTATGCAAAAATACATCCTTTTTTATAGAATCAGTGTAAATAAGTTTTAATTAATAATTGAGACACACTCACAAAGATTTTAAAATGCGAAGTAGCACATATAACGAAAGACCAACAAAGTGTCAAAATTACACAAGTTTAGGATCTTAAAAATCCAAGCCTCCACTAAAAAATTTATCCAAGAGCAAACCTTTTCCCTCGTTCTAGTATAGCATCAGTAGTACTACGATCTTCATTTTTTTTTACCTTTTACCAACCGATCGGAAAGAGGTTGGCTCGTTTTCGTTTAGTATATATATATATTTTTTACTTCTTTTCTTTGAAAGGGAGACTTAATGTTTGAGAGAAACGCTTAGGTTGTGCTTTTTATTATAATGATACTGACGATCGGTGAATTTTTTATCGATACCCTTTAAGACTTAAATGTACTATCTATTCCTTTTTTTTTTAAGAGAGTAATACATTTATTTAGAACCGTCATTTTCCATTACGTTAATGGATATTTCTTTTTTTTTATTTTAATTAATTATAAATAACTATTTTGCATAAGATAACCTTTAAATTAATTTAGCATAAAAGTTAAAAATAATCAAAGATAAAAAAAAATTCATTTACCAACAATGTACTACTCAAATATTGCCTTATCCTTAATTTTACAAACAAAATCTTCACTACTCATGACGCATCAGTAGTAACATCCAAGTCCAGTCAGACACACAAAAAATCATCTTTTTTTTCACCACTTAAATATCCAAGAAGATATATAAAATAAACCACGATTCGAAAATCATCAGTACCCAACACACAACAAATATCCCCATTAATCTCAGTTCGTATAGTTCAGGTTTGGTCCTACTCTCGAAATTGAACGGGACACACTTGGCACTTTACGGGGGGGGGGGGGGGCGGCGGCGGGTAGAAACGTAACTTCTTGGGCCGACCGCAGGCCTCTCACCCACATATCTACACTTTCAAGTTGGATTATAAGATAGAGAAGCAGTATATAGAGTAAAAGGGTCTACCTTTACCGCCGGCGGTGGCGGGAAGTATAGTAGCGCATTAGATAAGAGCGTCTGGTGTACAACTTCTTATGCGACTAACCGCTTGCTACCACCATCGTCGCCGACGCCGATATAAATTACGAGAATGCTGCTATAGCTATGTATTCTGTCTTTGTCTCTCTATCTTCTTCTTACTTTCTTCTTATACGATGGTAATGGCCTCGAGCTATCAAAGTGCGCTTTTGTGGTTCGAGCTTGAACTTGCATGTATATGCGATCTTACGAAGAGGAGGGTATGCGTTGGGTATGCGCTTTTTTTTTTTGTTGTTGTGCTTGAACTTGGAGTTTGAACTTTATTTTAACTGATATTTTTTTGGGTGTGAATTGTATTTTATTGTGGTGAATGAGTGGAAAGTATGAAATTGAAATATTTTTTGTTTTCGGAATAGTTATTTTACTAGGATTTTTTTAGTACTCAATTGTAAAATATTTTAAATAGAAGGTGCTAAAGAATTTGTAGATACGATAAACATAAGCATTGACTCTGATACTTAAATGATACTAAATGCAATGTTACGTTTCCAAGAATTTAACGGTTAGTATTACAAAATTATGTTTTGGCGTTTTACGTTTCGAGTACCTACGAATATTATATGTGGTATGTTAAAATAGTAGATAAGGAAAACATATGATAACAGCAAATTTAAGGAACAAATAAAAAGATAATACTAAGAAATTAAATATGAGAGCTTTGTATCAGTGCATTAGAATGATAAAATTTCCTTACATTGTTTATGCTGTAATTATATTTTTTATTATTACAATTAATGAGGTGAAATGGTCACATTTATACACTTTATTAGAACATAATCTAGAATATTACAAAATTTGAAGTTAAAATATAGTCGGATTTATGAAAAATTCTTATTTCAAATAATAACGAGACAATAATAATAACGATAATATCAATACGCAATACAAGCAATCATATAACGATGATATCATCCTCAATTCCAACGAGAAAAATATAGTCAAATTGCCTTATTATACTACTTCAAAAATCATAACAATACAAAACTTTTACCCTCTCATTGCAAGATTATTCCATCCAATGCCTATACCTTTACAACTCCCACCTATCATTTTTTTCTCATCCCTTTCCTTAAAAAGCACGTGTTGCTTTTCCGCACAAGCTTATGCTCGTTTCCATCATTATTTCCTCCCACATCCCATATACTAAGCTCAGGAACAAAATAATAATAATAAAAAAAAAAAAAAAATGATACGCTACACCCTAACAATGAAATATCAAGTTACTTCTTTCATCCTTTTTCTTACCTTATAACCCTCGACTTTTTCCAAACTGGAGGCTTTTTCATGCAATTATAATTTATCAAACTCTCACTCTCTTCTTACCAACTTACTATAGCTTCTTTATATTTTCTTCTTTCTCTCTCTCTCTCGTTTTCTCGCGCTAAAGCATCGAAGCAAAAAAGACAAAAGAAAAGAAAAAAAAAGTTTTTTAAGAGCAGCTTTAAGTGATATGAATGCGTTCGCGTAAACAAAATTATGAGGAGAAAAGATGTTGCTGCTCCTGCTGATGCTACTCTTGCGGCGAGATTGCTCTTTCTCTCTGTTTTAAGTGATTATTATCGGAACTGGCGAACCGAGAGAGATGGTTATAAGTATAGTAGCTTCATTTTTTTTTTTTTTTTTTTTTTTTTTTTTTTTTTTTTTTTTTTTTTTTTTTTTTTTTTTTTTTTTTTTTTTTTTTTTTTTTTTTTATTGAGATTGACTTATATCGATATTATAGTAATTTTCAAAAGTTTTTTTTTTAATTTTACAAAAGCTTAATTATATAGTTTTCTATACTCTTAATGATATTCATAAATTTGCATTTTTCTCTAACAAAAATAAACTCAAGCTAAAACTTTTAACTAACAAACAATATATATTCTCTGCAATAAATGTAATATATACCTAATCCTCCGATCATCAAAACGAAATTATTCAAGTATACGCTCAAAACAATCAAAGGGTTACTCGCTGTAAAAAAAAAGGGTTAACGTTAAAGGATCTTCAAGAAAAGACGGAGATCAAGTGAAACGTGACGGTGCAATAAAGATTCTACTCTTGTTTGTTACTCATTGAATTTTCTTGTGCTCTGTCTTTTTCTTTAATCTTACGTTATACATACTAAATTTGTAAATGTGTGAGTTTATTGTTTAGTAAAATTAATTAATTCTTATCTTGATGTAAATTTTAATTTATTGTTGTTTTCAGAATTAGAAATTGTTTATTAGAAATAAAAACTTTATTTGTAAATTAAAGTTCTATTTTTTTTTTTAAATTTTATTTATATCCATAATTTAAATTCTGGCAAAGTGGCTTATACACTAATTACACATAATTAATAATGTAAATTATTCAATACTAAATCCCATACTTTATCACTATGATATATAATCACACATCAATTCTTAGAAGAAAAAGTACTAGAGAGTATTATTGATTAAAACTGAACACCAAGTATTCTTTGCAGTAAAAGCTTAAGATATCTCTTTATCTTTCGATCATTCAAGTCAAACCCTTTCCTTTATTTCTTCTCTTTTATCATTAAGTACGTCTGTTTGTGATAATTTTTTTTTCTTGGAATCACAATACTATTCGTGATTACCTTTACATTCAAATAAACCTTGAGTCTTTAGTTGTACCTAATTAAAGAGCTTTTATTAAGAATAATTAAATATAAATTTTTTTCTATTTTCTTTTACTACTTAAAATATTACACAATGTTTATTTTTTTGTAACGAGCAAACTTTTTACGAACGCACAACATAATGCACGAGTAGTTAAAAGAAAAAAATTGGCTTTTAAAACATATGTCATTAACTTAAGTCTAAAGCTAAATAACTCCCATTCGTCGTTGTTACGCACTGCTCGCGTGAATTACTCAAAGCTTTTCTCTTTCACAAGATGGAAGTTATCGATGCGAGCAAAACAAGGAAGAATGAAAGAGAGAAAAAAAAAGAGAGAGAAGGGTAAAATAAGGAAGTAGGAGGCGAGTAATAACCGGCGCTTAGAATAAATTTCACATGAAAAATGGAAAGGAGGGGGGGGGGAGAAAAATCCGTTTCCTTAACGTATAGTTACTTACCGTATATATAGGTATATATATATTTTACCCGAGTACTTTCCCACTCCGTCGCGTTTGCTAAAAAGGAAGAAAAATCCTTTCAGTTACTCAATATTCACTAAAGTCTTTTAAAACGCTCTTGGGTTCTTTCGAGCGTCTTTCCCTTTCTCTCTCTCTCTCTCTCTCTCTCTCTCTCTCTCTCTCTCTCTCTCTCTCTCTCTCTCTCTCTCTCTCTCTCTCGCTCTGCCCTCGATTTTCCGGATCGGATGGTTAAAGGGGCATGAAGAAAAAGCTTGGGAAGTAGGTAAGACGTGAAGGAGAGGGAAAGAGAGAAAAACAGATGGTATATCGGTGATGAGGTACATTTTTTAATTTTATTTCTTCTTATTTATTATGAAAAATAAATAAATAATAATAAAGATATGAAAAATTTGAAATAAATAATTAAGAAAAATATGATTATGTCAACAATTTTATTTATTAGATGTAACAAAATTAAATGAACTTCAATATAGTTCAGACGACAAAGTGTAGGCTTCGTAATCCATAGATTGTGGGTTCGATTCTCTCGACGTCTGTCGTTCTGGATTAGTTAGAATTCTAGCCGAAATATATTCGTTAAGAGTGTTACAAAGGAATTAAAAAAAATCTGTTTCCATTGTGATCAGTTTATCGGTAAGTTTCAAATATTTTTAATAAACAATTTTCAAGTTTTTTTTTTTGTCTCATTTTTTATGTCACTTTGTAATAAATCACACTAAACTCAATATTGCAGGCAATAAACGTTGAGTTGGTAATTTTAGTACTACAATTGTTATGAAGTGACTTCATTAAAAAAAAAAAAAAAAAAAGTAAGAAAAAAAAAGAACAAATATATTGTCAGAAAAAATTTTCATAACCTACTCATATTTGAAAATTCAGCGAATACTTTGTACGAGAAACAGAAAGTCCAAGCGCGGTTATTACAAAATTGTTGACATAGCCCCATTCATTTAAAACTCACTAGAAAGCAATGCGTAGAAAAAGAGAAAGAGAGAGAAAGAGAGAAAATATCGCATGAGTTTCTCCTTTTAAGCAACCTAAAATTAAATTGCTTTTTCTCTCTATTTCTCTCTCTTGCTCACACAGTGAAAATTGTTAAAGTTGAGCAATACGCAACTTTTTCCCCCTCTTTTCCTCATTAAATTATATCCGAGCGTTCGAGTGAAAACTGCGAAGCTGTTATATTATATATATGACGAAGTATAGAGGAGTAGAGTCGAACATCAAAGGGACATACACATGACAATAAGCGTAGTACAGCAATTTCTACGTTTTCAAAATGTCTCGTGTGTAATATGGTACATATATAAAGTTTATTACGCGAATGATAAAGCATACCAAGGTTATCGTAATAATATATATATATATATATATATATATATGTGATGCTTCGGAGAAATGCTTGCTTGCTTACTTGATGTTCTGAAATCAGAGATGTTAAATTCAGTGGACCGATAATTTCTTGGAATAACCTACTTTTTTTTATATATATTCTAGAGAAGCTGTAATTCATTTTATGTAGTACATTTTTAAACAAATATTTGATAATAATGTTTAAAATGGAAATTTTAAATTAAAAATTTTTATTTAATTACATAATATGTAAGTATAAATTAAATAAAATTTACAAGCGTAGAAATACATTTTAAATTATGAAATTTTAACTTTTGAATTTAATTAAAATTATTTTAAATTAATCGTTATATATACATATCTGGTAAACATTTATAAATTTGATATTTCATGTAATTATGAATAAAGTACATATACATTATACAGAGTAAGAAAGAGTTACTCAACGTGACGTTGATTTAATTATAAAACAATAATTGAAATCTCGATAAGCTTTTGTACTTTCCAATTAAAACTTTTATCCTTCTTTTAAAATCCCTTTAGAGACATAGCAATTTCATCGAAGAAAATGATGACGTTTTCTAATTAACCAAGAGATTCTAGAAGATAATGTCCATGTAATTTCAAAGTAATGATTTTTTTAGTTCTTAGAACAAAAAGAAAAGCACAATTTCTATTTTTTTTTTTTTTTCATTTAAAATCCTTTTACATTTACGATTTCAATTTCATACTTTTAATAATTTATTACTTCAAGTAACTCCAATCCAAAAAGTCTCAATAAAAAGATACCTTAAAAAAAAAAATTTCTCGATATTTCTTTGACAATCAAATTTTACAACACTGTAAAGTTAATTTTCGAACAGTAAAAAATACAACACTTTTACCGATGACTTAAAACAAACGCGCTAGATTGAATTCTCGTAGAGCAAAAAGAGAAGACGAGCCTTCTTAGAATTAACGATCTCTAAAAGGGAAGTCAGGCTTTTCTCTCCTACGCATGAACTGCTTCTCTCTATCTCTTTTCATTCCCGGAGGCAAGCTTTATCGAGAAAGCTCTTTTCTCTTTCATCGTATAATATAGTATATATACCAGCTCGCGCGATTTGTTTCGACTCGTCAAACTACCTATAGTTGAAGCTGGTAAAATTAGTCGTTGGGTTGCCGCCACGGCTCTTTTCTCTTCTATACCGGATATTGCCTGAAGCTTCAATGAGCTTCCGCTATTGGATCGAGTTTTGAGATCCTCTACCTGCTATATATATATAAGGATGGTAGAGCTTTTTGTAAAGCTCTTTCAACTCGTAAGTTTTACGACGCATCTACGAAAGCTAGATTGTTTCTTTGAAGAAATTTCAGTTTGTTTTTGGCTTTAGCTGTAAGTTCAAGGCTTAAGGTTTTAATTTTTTTTTTGTGCTTTTTAGAAAAGAAATTAATTGTTGAGAAGAAATTGAAATTTAAAATTATCTTGAATTCTGATGAATAATTAAAAGCGAAATGTTAATTGTTAAAATTACATCGAAGAGGTTATTTTATTATAATTGAGAATAATTAAACTTTGAATAATATTGAATTGTTTTTCTTCTGATTAGCATTTTAAAGTAAGTTGAGAAAAAAAAAAAATTTGTTTGTGACTGTATTATTAAAATGATATTCATGAAAAATATGAGAAATTTTTTTTCAAAAGTTTTAAGAGCTGATTATGATAATGAAGTGAGTAAACCGGAGTTATTATTATTATTTTTTTTTTTTTCAAAAATTTAACTAACTTTATACGAAGAAAGATTTAATCAAAGAAAGTACACCGGTAAATATTTGACTCTATCAGCTAATTAAGCAAGAGGCAAAGTTTTCGCTTGACTTCGTCTAATGTTTGTCTAATTAAATCAAGTTTACCTTTATGTATATCCTCATCTCATCGGAAGTCAAAACTTTCGAAAATGAAACTTTCATCCCCTAACGCCTCTCTCTTTCTCTACCTCTCTCACTCCTTCACATTTGCGACAAAAACTGTTACATTAAAGTTCAACTTCAAAAGCATTTAGGAGTTTTAAAAAAAAAAGTAAACTTGTATTTGGCGTGTAATAAAAAATGAAAATAACGTTGTTTTATCAATCTTTTTTTTACGAAAGTTTTTTCTTGTAAACAAAGTTTTAAATTTTCAAATAATGTTCAAAATATTTATTAGTTTTGAAAACAATTTTTACTGTAAAAGTGATGTATTACTTATTTAAACATATAATATTGTAACACATTTTATTAAATTTTCAAGTTTTCGTCTGACTATTGATTTACTTGTAATACTGAAATTTATTTTCAATATACCAAAAAATTTCTACAAATTTTTTATCTAAAAAAAAAATTCTTACAAAATATTTCCAAATTTTACAAATTGTACAAACAATAAATTTCAAATGCTCTTGTATTTTTCTCTACAAAAAAAAAAGACAAAACCAACATACCAAAAAATTTTAAAAAATTCTTCTTTTCTCTCAATATACATTTTTCCATAGATTCCCTACAATCCATATCCCAACAGTAAAAAAAAAAAAGAAAAGTGCCACCACCAAAGCATAACAAAATTAGGTGGTATTCTTCTACATAGGCTTGAAAACAACATCAATATAAATCGATATAGGTACATCCAAAGCCAAGTAGTCTCAGCCAATATCAACGTCACGATCGTCCATAGGGATTTTACCTTACTCCGTTATATATACATCCTCAATAAAAAAGAAAAAGTAGTAAGGCTATCGTTCTACCAAAAAACGTTCTCCATAGTAAAAGAAAAGTAGCTGCAAGAAAAAAAAAAGAAAAGAAAAGTAGATACAAGACGAAGGAAAAAGAAGGGACGCGCCGAAAGGATAAAGCAGCTTCTATACCCCCCTCCCCCACCTTCCCCCCTTACATCTATCTATATGTATATGCATGTATATGTATAGGCGTATATATACACGCGTATTCGTATCCTGTGCTTTACCCCGGAAAATGACCTGTCAGTACCGGGGATACGTGTGTACGCTGTCCTATTCCCTTAAAAAAAAAAAGAAAGGTTGATATATAAAAAACTAGATGAAAAAAAAATAAACACGCATGTAGGTATATATGTATACATCTTGGTGTCACTATACTCTCACTCTCCCTTTTTTTTTTGTACGTGTTATGTTACGTCGCAATGTCACACTACACACATACATACACACACACGTATATTTTCCAAAGCTTTTATTCAAATTTCTCGCGACATCGACAGACGCGTACGTATCCACCACCTATATATCCACGTAACAGCTGGTTCCTCCATCGTACACACACTCTATATATACCTACACCTTCTCTTTATCTATCTATATATCTATCTCTCTCACAACCAAATATTCACCAGCAGCGAAGCGGATACTGATGCGTCCGTTACCACTATATATGCTTCTCTTCCTACTGCTGTTACTACTACTACTACTACTACTACTACTACTACTACTACTACTACTACTACTAACAGAAGGATGAAACCCCTACCATTCTATACATGTTGCTGTCTGTCTATCTCCGATGTTCCTCTATAACCTCAACTCTCTCTTACTCTCTCTTACTCTCTCTGTCTTACTATCGGAGCAATTCGCATCTGACGCGACGTTGGATGTTGTATGCATGTGTGTATGTATGCGGTTGTCAGATAGCGTGTAATTGCGGGCTTCGACGTGTGACGCCTCCCGAATCTCTCTACACCCTTCTATCTCTCTATATATGTTATGTGTATATATCTATCTATCTGTCTTTCTTACTCTCTTTCGCAGATGTATGTGATGGTGGTATTGCTATTGCTGGGTTCAACCCTCTTCTATATACTATATATAGGCGCGTCGAACCGTAAACATCGACAGGCTCTCACGCGTGTGTGTGTGTGTGTGCGTGTGTGTGTGTGTGTGTGTGTGTGTGTGTTTTTTATAGATGTTGGATTATTGGTTCACTTTAACATTAAATTTATTTTAGTACGATCCATTCTAAAATTATTCATTACTTTAATATTAATTTTATTTCTATTGTATGCAACAATAAATTTTTAATTTAAAAAAAATGCATGATCTCAAAACTATCAGTTACTTGAATTTATTATTCTTAAAATAAAATTTTTAAAATAAATTCATAATAATCATATTAAGTTCCCACCTTAAAATCCATACAATTCTAGTGTATGTTATATTATCCAGCAACGTTTCTCCAATAATTCTTACCAACCTTCCATCCTTACAAGAAGCTTAAAATATACCCAGACATCATATCTTCTATTTCTTTATTTCATCCCATTCGTATCATTTTCTCATAGGCTTTCTCATTTCGTCTCCATCATCTTCGTCTTCTTGTATATATCACAAAGTCAAGTCTCGCACACTCTACACCGTATACGAAGAGACAAAGTTCGTGATAAGAATGGGTTATTTTTTATTTATATACTGAAGTTGTCCAGTGAATTTTTATGTTTTGTCTTTCTTAGAGTATCCTTGGAATTGATAGGTAAGAACGAGGTGAAGATGAGAGAAGGAAAAAAAATAGTACTATATTAGTTTTTCTGCGGTATGTTACATAAATAACATATTGAAATTCACAAAAAAATAACGTAAAAAAAAATGAATTTTTACAGTTGGTTTTACAATAACATAAAATATTAAAATTGATAGTAGTGAAACGAAGTTTTATTATAGGGCTATGAATACATCAATAATACTATAGTAATAAGATCTTCAATATAATATTTTATCATTAAATGATTTATCGTTTTTCAAAATAATAAAAGCTCTTTACTCATACTAATGAAAATTTTATTACATATGCACCTGGTAAATCTTTCTCTCTCGTCATCAAATATTTGCATCCTCTCTGCAATGATGTATAGTGATCAAGTCCATCAGACGACAGATTGTGGTTACATAACTTCCTATATATATATATATATATATATATATATATATATATATATAAACGTTATCATGGATAATAATTCGACCCATCTACCCCCCCTTCTTCCTTTCTCTTCCGCGAAACATATATAACTGCAGATTTTATTGCGCGTAACATCTGCGTGTGTAGTAATGTTCGAATCAATTTGAAATGGATATATGTATAGGATAACTGTTGAATGTCTTTTTGTGTTTGGAATATTTGATATTGGTATAAGTTATTTATAATGAGTTAGTAGAG
Source organism: Leptomastidea abnormis (assembly GCA_030522805.1). Taxonomy (NCBI): domain Eukaryota; kingdom Metazoa; phylum Arthropoda; class Insecta; order Hymenoptera; family Encyrtidae; genus Leptomastidea; species Leptomastidea abnormis. Next base: position 17,078 of record JAPYZE010010896.1, read on the forward strand.
TTTATAAATTAATTTTAGGATTATCTATTAATTTGGGATAAGTCGTTATATTGTTGTGAATTTTGAAGTAGATTTATTATACTTTTCTTTATAAATTGTGCAATTATTAGTTTGATGCAATAAGTGCATTTTTCTTGTAATTACAATTTAATTGAAAAAAAAATATATTTAACTTAATGATTTATATAGTATCTATATAAGTGAAAATAGTACGACTATACATAATATAATCTCACCCACTGGTTACGAAATATGGAGAGCATATGATATATATCAGGGGGAACTGCGTATGGGTACTTATCTATTCCAATAAAAATTCAATGACCACATATATATATATATATATATATATATATATATATATATATATATATATATATATAT
>JAPYZE010010937.1:0-12513 GCA_030522805.1 Leptomastidea abnormis
ACAAAATGCGCCCTCAATCAGGAGCGTACCTCGAATTTGAAAATTTTTATTTTTTGAACCATATAACTACCCCTTTTTCGTGGAATTACTCATATATGTACTGCATTCACCTAATCTCTACACATACACTCTCCAATCAATTAATTTGTAAGGTATCCCCGAGTATTTACTTGGTCTCGAGTTTCAGGTCACGGGGAAGGTAATTAAAACGCAAGGGCGGTAGTCTCTCTATATAAGCTCCGGCACAATAAATTGGTCCTCGAGGAATCCTCTGTGTGATATATACAGCGATCCCCTAGCTCCCCTTTTTGTCATAGTTATACATATGTATACACGTGTCTTTTTTCTTTCTTCTCCGGCCACATCATATTCTTGTTCGGACGACTTTTTTCTCCGATTCCGGCTCTTTTTTTTCTCTCTCTCTCACTTATATCAGACTTGTGCATCTCCCCCCGCGCTACGTATACTATCCGAAAAAAAGAGTGTTCACGAAAAATGAGCGTGTCGCGTTGGTCTGATCGATAAGCAGAGGGTCAAGGTGGCTATATAATAAGCCCATATACCTAATACCACATAACGATAGAATTTTGTGTCGTCTATATGCAGAGAGGAACGTAAGAATTTACAGAAGTCCAGCTCTTACTTATATGTAGGCATGGAAATGGATATGGGCTGTACACTTGGTTCACCTATATATTATATATTGGTACAGCTCTTTTTTTTTGTATCTCCCAAGAGAATACCTTGCTCGCTCACGAGCGCATTATTAGTTTTGTATCGAGCAGGCAGATCTCCAATTCCGAGTCGAATCGAGAAATCATCTCCAAGATGGCTTATCTATTTATATATATGTAGCCCTGCTTATGAAGCTACAGAGTAGGTTAGTGTTGCCCACCTCTTGAGCATCCGGGCAATAAGTATCTATCAATTTTGAGGTTGGCCCTGATCTAGCTATAAGGATCTGAACTGCCTCTCTCACTCACTCTCATACACACACACACTAACTACTAGGGCGTCGAGGACACGAGGTTTTCATTATCTTGCTTTTTCGTCTTTGAGCTTGATGTCAATGCTATACGTTCACGCTAGTGTCTCCTGAGAATCTGTTCTCTTGAGTTGGATGAAAAATGATACATCTCTCTATGCTAACTCTGTCGAACTATATATATGTATAACCCTTTGTGTATATGTAAAGCCACTTATACATCTTAGCACCTTGTTTCATTCGCTCTTTATACCTATAAACATATTTGAAAACATTGTTATTAAAGAAAACAAATAAAAAAAAAACAATGATTTCTCTTATTCACTCGTAATCTGCATCCGGATGTAAATTAAAGAAGAAAAAAAAGAAACAATTTTAAAGGGTACATGAAGAAAAAAAAGACTAGAAAATCATAGCTCAACTCGTAACGTGTAATACAATTGCGAGATTAAGAAAAAAAAAAGAAAAGTAAAGGGGGGAAGGAAGGGGGGAGAACGTGGGAGAGAAGAAGAGAATCATTGAGTAAAAAGGAGGTATACACAGATATCGAGAGCAGAGAGTCGACGAGGAAAGGAACGAATCCTTCGTCCTATATATATATAATGTACGTATATATAAGAAGGGAAAGGAAGAAGAGAAGGTATATATACATACCTATAGAGCAGAAGGAAGAGGATGAGGAGGAAGAGAAGAACGTATTCTTCTGGCGCCACATCGAGGCATGCCACGGCGGTCCTGACTGGCGCCAATAATACCGTCGCCGCCACTGCTGCTGCTGCTGCTGTTCCTGCTGTTCCTTCCATCTCGCTCGCGAGCAATTCGCAATGAGACCAGCCACGAAATCTCACCCGATCCCTTCTTTTTCTTCTTCTTCTTCTTCTTCTTCTTCTTCTCCTTTTTCTCCTTCACCTGCGCCCTTTCATCCTATCTGCAGTCTTTCTCATCTTTAGTCTTAATGTCCAATTACGATGCACACGTGTACCAGCCGTGTATTTTGATATTGCATACTGATAGAAAAGTAGACACTCTCATGCTTATATATATACTACCTTTGGAGTAGATCATATGACTTTTAAATGGTATATATAGGAGATTATAAAAATATTGTTTAATACTAATACGTGGGTCATTTCAGTCATTTGTAAAAAAAAAAATTTATAATTAAGATAATAATTTATTTATAAATTATATTTGACATAATTGAATTGTTAATTAATGTTAAAAAGTGAAGAAATAATGTATTCTAAGACTAATTTAATTAACACTGTGATTTCAGCGGTGGCAAATGACGATGTGGTATAAAAGGAGGGTTGTCTCCAAGCTCATCGAAGCGTCTAATTGAAATCGTCGTTGTCTTGTCGTTCGCACGCTTGTCACTAACAAGGCCAGACTCTGTACTTATATGTATATAATAATGCAAGGAAAAGAGAGCAGGAGAATATATAAGTATTGAAAGAATGCCTTGCAAGGCTATAGTTGACTTTTGCATAATATTCGTCGGGTGTGGACTTGAGGAAATATATACATGCATGCGAAATTGAAAAAGTACACGACAGAGAGAAAAGTATATACAACAGCTATACTTATACACGCAATAAAAAAAAACAAAATAAAGAAATAACTAAAACTTGTTGGCTCCTCGTTGTCCCGACTATATTTATCTCTATATACATATTATGTTATATAGTTATATAAATGGTGTGTAAGTTTTTCGACAAAAGGATTAGGAGTCACTGGAGCTGGGGAAGAAGAAGGGGAAGGGAAGATAGGAAATGATGCTTAATGAAAATCGTAAAGCCGGAAACCATTACGCTGATTGCACTGACAGGCTTATATACCTGAATCTTGTTAAAACACCTATATCGCTCTTTCTCATTCTCAAGCGCAAGTATATACATATCTTTTCTTTTCATATATGTGTATATACCTGAGAGTATAATATGTATATATATATATATAGTTGTTGAAAATTGAAGAAATATAAGACAGCATGTTGTTCCTAGTTGAGAGACTATAGATTTCGAAAGATAAAATTTTGAAAAACAGCAAACACCGACAGTCTAGTTTACCTTAAGCTTTTTTTCAGAGAGGGAGTATAGAACCTCGAGCAAAAGCAGAGGAGCCGCGTGCGTTCTCCAAAGCAATAATCCTATAGTAAAAGTAGTAGTAGTAGTAGTAGTAAGGACAAGGACCCGTTATCGGCCAACTCATGCTTACGCATCCACTAGCTCGCTCTTTCCTCAACAAGTAAATAATCGTCACAAAATTAATAGTCTTCTAGTAGGTATAGGGTAGAGATACACCATCATAATCAGTCGAGAGATATCTTGAACAGGAAGACGACAAGAACGAGTGGGAAGGGGCTCGCAGGGGAAGAAAGAGCTTCCGAGGATTTGTGAAATTGCAAAAGGATGGAGAACGTTAAGGCTTACTCTTCTTCTCTCTCTCTCTCTTTCTCTCTCTCTCTCTCTCTCTCTCTCTTTCTCTCTCTCTCTCTCTCTCTCTCTCTCTCTTAGTCTTTAAGTTGCGCCCGAGTTCTCTCGCATTCTTCCAGCTCATCAAACGCGCACACACACACACACACACACACACACACACACACACACACTTGTACAGACAGACAGACACACACGCACGCAGTGAAGAACGCGAGTATCACAGTGAAATAGAAGAAACGATAAAGGAGAGTATAATATGGAGCCAAAGAAGAAAGAGAGAGAGAAATAGTTGCAGAGGAGATGAGTGTGGGGATGAGTTTGGGTCCCGCGTGCCCGGCAACGCGTTAACGAGCCTGAAACAAAAGAATCTTTCGGGACCGAGTGTAGATCTCGCGGTAGAGGAAGAAGAGCAAAGGAGAGAGAGAAAGAGGATGAGAGAGGTGGGTAAAGGATGAATTCTGAAATACATAACAAGCAACGTGAACGCGCGTATAATGGTGGCGAGGGGGGAAAGGGAAGGACTGCCGCAACCGCTCTCTTACTCTGGAGGCTGCGAAAGCAGAAGAACGAAAAAGAAGAAGAAGAAGAAGAAGTAGAAGAACGGAGTAAAGAAGAGATGGAGGTTGAGGAGGAAAGGGGTCCGTCGCGCCGTAACCGCGGGGGGTTGGTGGCGCCACGAGCTGTCATCGCGCATCGTTGTCCTCTGGGCCCTACTTTTCTCCCGTTCTTTCTCTCTTGGGCCCCCTCTATTCCCCTGTGCCCGCCACAACCTACACTGCACACGCGCACACATATTAACACTAACCCATATACCTACCTGTGCACACATGTACGAACGGCAAATTGCCAAGGAAGCAAGATATAGGTACTATATACATATACTGAACTCAGTGGCAGCAGCAGCATCAGCATCAGTAGCAGCTGGCCAGGTAAAAAGAAATTTTCGAAAGAAACTCGGGCGCGGACCCCGGGACCACATACTCTCTTACTATACACTTCTCTGTTGCTTCTTCTTCTTCTTCTTCTTTTTCTTCTATATTCGCCTTACTTTCTTTTTTTCCTACACATATAATGTAATCCTTTCGACTATAGATTCCCTCGTATATTATACCGATATATTTCTTGAAGAAATAGAAACTACCCCCAGAAAACAAGACTGGGCTCAAGTCTCATCTTGTGCTGATGAGAATATACATCTTGAAAGCTAAATATTTCTCAGGTGAAGAGCGAGAGATATTTCGTCAATGCGACGACTAGCCCAGAGAAAGAGAGACAGTGAGAGATAGAGTTGAAGAGAGATTTGAGTATGTGATAGCTTTTGGCTCACCGGGGTATCCACTGCCAGCATCTGTATACTCTTTCTGTCTATAAGGATATGTATGTATGTATGTATGTATGAAGGTATATTTATCTTTGTGAATGTGTGTGTGTGTGTGCTCCGCTACCAGTTAGCCTGGTCACCGCCAGCGCTGCCGGTACTGCTCTCCTCTTCTCTCATCCTTTCTCATTATCATCTCTCAAGTCTCAAGCACCAGCAGCAGCAGCAACTATAAGAGAGAAAGAGACAGAGAGAGAAAGAAAGATACCTACACGAAATACTTAAGTCCCAATCAGAACTCATCCGTGTTTCCATTTGTCCTCTCGCGCCTACTCGACGCTTCTCCTTCCCTATTCCCTCACCCAGCTCCCCCATCCTTTCCTTTTTCTTTTTTTTTTTTTTTTTGTTCTTAGATATCATCTTTTTTTTTTTTGGATGTTTTCTGGAATATCCTTTTTGTTTCTTCTCTTTCTGTATTTTTTCTCCTTCTCTTTCTTCTTCTTCTTCTTTCTCTTTGGGTTTCTTACTCTGGAGGCTAGATCATTTCTTGATGAGTATAAATTCCTCGAGGCAAGATACATATATTGACAAAAATTAATTTTGTGTTAATGTATTTTTATAAATCAGTTTGATCTTATTTATCAATTCAACGGATTAATAAAAAAAAAAAAAATGACAAAATCAATCAATCAGAAAAAAAAAACATTGTCATAACTATCATTTATTGGGATCAAAAAGAAAGCTATTTATGTATATATAAACAGTATATAGTGCCTATATCCCTCAATTCAGCATACAGAACTCATCCTTTAAATCAAGCTTTAAAATCCTCTTCGCGAAATTTTCAAGCGCGCTCGCAGAGAAACTTGTTCCTCGAACAATAATCGATATAATACAGCTCGTATCTCTCACTGCAACAGCAGCTACTATGGGTGGCACGAGAAAGAAACGGAAAAAGAGAGGGAGAGAAAGGAGCACTAGTATAGGTAGTCGTGCCTGCAAGTGCAAGACAAGATGAAGCAGAAGGAGGAGGGCTGGAGGGTGAGGTTGTGAGGAGAAAAGCACAGCAGCATGGCATATACACCAGAACTACCACCAAGTCGATAGAACGACGAAGACGACGACGACAACAACGGTGGCGGCAAAACGCGTACTCCGTCGCGAAAAAAAGGAGAAGAGGACGAGGAGGAGGCGAAGAAGAGACCAAGCGAAGGAGGGCGAAAGAAGCGAGTATAAGTATATAAAACGAGGCGGCAGTCGCGAGCCGGCCAGCACATCGGCCCGCAATCTGCTTAAGACATCTAGAAGCTCTTTCTCCCTTTCTTTCTCTATATACTCTTGGAAGATACTCTCCTCCTTCTATTTTTTTTATTTTTTTTTCTTTCTCCTACCTCCTTATGGCGAAAGGGGGGAGATAAAGTATCGTCGCGTGCGAGAAGAGCAGGAGGCCGCCGCGGCCGGCTTTGGGGGCCTTATGTACATACATATATACATCTTGTGCTTGTGCGCGAGAGCTGTTTCACGCGCGAGAAAGGTATGCGCTTGTACCTTTCTACACGTGTTTCGATCTATATAGATATACACGCATGTATGTATGGGTATGTATGTATGTATGTATGTATGTATGTATGTATGTATGTATGTAAGATGTACATGAAAGTGTAGGATGAGTGTGTGCGTGTGTATGTATAAGGCTGGACCACACACGCTGGCGCCAGGGCTGGTGCCTGTACGACGGTGATCCCGACGCTGCCGATGCTCCTCGCCACGTATATACCTACATACCACCTACCTCTATATATATATATGCTATATATACCTATATAGGCGGTATGTATAAACGTGCTCTACTTGCTTGAATTGAATTTGCCGAGATTGGCCCTTGTGGGCTCCCGCATCCGTATCTCTCTTTCTCTCGCTCTTTCTCCCCCTCCTTCTCCTCCTTTTCTTGCTCTCCTTATTTTTCTTCTTTATAAGCTTGTATCTCTGTGTGTGTCTGTGTATGTGCATGTATGTATGTATGTATGTATGTATGTAGCGCACGTACATGCAAGCTAATGTCCGTGAACTTCGCGTCACAAAGATGCCACGCCGCGATTTCTCATGGCCTCCTCACTGTATATATAGAACGAGGCGCATAAAACGCTATATGGCAAAATGATATCGCGAAGAAAAAAAAAATACAAAAAGACAAACAGACTAAAGGGGAAGAATAAGATCTAGATAAAAAATGGTCAGCTGTGAATAAGAATAATAATTAGCATAAAAGTATCTCTTTCTTTTTCTTCCCCTCCCCCCCTCTCTCTCTCTCTCTTAATGCTCTCTTACGTGTTATGTGTGCTGACTTCGTTTCAACAACAAATCTGTTTTATTAGCACTTGCTCATCCACAGTTAGTAAATAATTACTATATTATTATTTTTTTTTTTATTTTAGCTGAATACGCTTAAATTATCCGAAGAATTATCCAGCTGCCAAGATGCTGCTGGCAATCCCCCAAAATTATCTGTTTGATTTTATATGATTTTATTGATTTGATAAAAAAAAAAGACATTGATTTTAAGTAATTTCAAAAAAATAGGTGTTTGACTAATTTCCTTATATAGTGCTTAGCCCCCTCGATGCGCAAAATATATAGACAATACAACATCATATCCAGCTCGCCGGATATACATTATCCCATTAGCGAGCAAAACAAAGTCTTGAGCATCGCGAAAGTATTATAGATATAAGGTGCAATAGAGCCCGGCGCCACGGGGTGGCTTAACGACGTCTCCATATAGCTCTTTCTCTTTCTCTCACAACTGCGTCCTCACTCGCATAAATATATTACCATCCATTTACTATCTGTCAATATCTCCTTTGAGGTCCTAATTTTAAGCAAATTATCGCTCGCTCTCCCGTAAATTGCCCAATAGTTAGGAAACTTTCTACTCTCTCTCTCTCTCTCAGTCTCTCTTATACACATGCCTTTTTCTTTTTTAAATCATCTTTCTTTCTTACTCTCTCTCTCTCTCTTTCTTTCTCTCCTATTTCTTTCGCTCGACAAGTCATAGATGTAGTTGTCATTGTTGGCGTTAGTATTGTGGTTATTATTGTTACTACTGCTGCTGCTGCTGCTGCTGCTGCTGCTGCTGCTGCCGAGTCGAGTGGTCCGTGTGTATTATGGAAGCTCTTTTTATATACAGCTGGCATGTCACTCTCCGGGTGCTTCTTTTGTTGATTTCAATATGTACACACAGAAGAATGAGCGGAGAAGAAAATAAGAAGGCCCACGAAGAGTGAGAAAGACTCTACGGAGAATGGGCTATGATGGGATGAGAGAATTGAGAAAGAGAGAATGTATGTATGTATAAGCGCGTGAGAGGCTGTATGCGGCGCCGGGAGCGGCGCCTTAGACGCCACTGCTATATACCCATCAGAGCCCTACAACCAACCAATTGGATTAAACGTATCCATTACTATTGTCGAGGCGTAAGCTGCTCTCGCTTCTTAAGGCCCCAAGGGAAAAAGAGAGAGAGAGAGAGAGAAAGAGGGTTACCTCGGCTTTTTGAGCAGAGAAGAGTAGTAGTAGTAGCCTTATCTCGCAGGCTCTATCTTCGCTCGGCCATAAGTCTTCCTTCTTCATTTCCTGTCGTCGCTCTCTTTCCGTATATATGCAACGTATAGGTACGCATCGTGTTATGTACGGATACACGTGCAACAAACAGTTTACCGACGAACGACTCCACTCTATATATATGCCTATTGTACAGTGCACTGTAGTACAGGGGTATACCACCGGCTAAAAGTTTTCTGCACGCATATGCGGTGTCCTCTTCCATATATACTTCGCGAGAGTCTCTCTCTCTCAGATCTCTCGGTCTCTCTTCTTCCCTGGCGCCACTGCCTGTCCCGGATCTGCATCCGCACGGGCAACTGCATTATTTTGCTTAATTGAGCTTTGGTAAAAGAAGAAAGAGAGAGAGAGACTATTCTTTGGCTCGCTGATTTCCGATCCTACCCGGCGCTGGATGATGCTATCGCGATCCTTTGGGATATTTATATATTTTTTCTTCTTCAAAATTTATGCATTAAAAAATATTTGTTCGATTATAATTGAGTCTGATTAATTGATTTTTCAAATTGCTTTTTTCATTTTGTCAAAAAGTTCTAACATAAATTTTTTCTTCCTATACCGTAATTCATTAATTTCTTCATTTATTTGCAAAAACAGCGAAAATAATATAACGTAAAGTAGTCGAGTTGATTTTTCCTTAGTTGACTGTCCATCAAACGCAGAGTAATAAAGAAAATCAAAAAAAAAAGAAAAGAAAGAAAAACGAATACCAACCGCAACAATTATATGCTTGGCTATGAAATTCGTCGTTGCCAAGCATATCTTTAAACTCTTTACGCGCAAATACACTCTCTTTTCCTCTTCTCTTCCTCTTTTTCACGACTATACGTTGTCTCCTGCAGGAGTCGGTTTTTCTCATTATGCAAAAGCGGTTTTGTTCAAGATTTTCGCGCAACTTTTATGCTGAATTGCTTTTCTGGTTTTGTGAATTTTGACTTTGCAAAATTATCTCCTTGTGCTTTATCTCAAGTTGTAAACAGTACTTTCTCTTTATTATTTTTTTTTTTTTTTTTTTTTTTATTTATTTATTAAAAATTCTTTTGCATGTGGGTATGCTGACAGCAAAACTTCTTGATAATATATACTTCGATCAAGTAAACAAAAATTAAATATTTTTTTTTTCATTTATATATAGATTGGAATTATACAAATATCATATTTCTTTCTTATATTTCGTTTGTTTGATTTTAAACAAATGTCTTTTAAATACAGCAAAACAAAACGTTTACTTGATATAAAAAAAAAAAATATTCTTTTCAGTGCAGTAGAATGTCATAGAGTATATAAATCTTTCTTTTTTAATGAGAAAAATTACTTAAAATTAACCGCTCGATTCGGTACATATGTGAAAGCACTGATCCATATAGAAAGAAAAGGGAGCCCAGCAGCAAAGAGAGATATAAAGCAAAGCATAAAAGAAGACGAATAAGATGAAGACGATGAATAAGTATATAGTGTATATTAGGGGTGTGCGAGTACTCGAAATTTCGAGTTACTCGGTAAAAAAACTCGACTCGAAAAGTCGAGCCGAGTAACTCGAAAAAACTCGGCTCGACGAGTACTCGAAAAGTCGAGCACTCGGCTCGAACTCGGTCAAAAAACTCGACGAGTCGAGTACTCCAACGCAACGATGCGCGTCGAGCGGAAAAGGAGAAATAAGATAGAGAGAGAGAGAGAGAGAGAGAAAGATGAGCACGAGTGTAAAGTTTTCTCTACTCTTGAATCCTTTAAAGAAGCCGGAAAGACGGTGGCGGCGGTGGCTCCAGGGCTCCTCTTGCTCGTTGGCTCGCAAAATCTACGCTCGCGCCGACATCACAGATAATTCCCTACTCCTCGGGACAAAAGGAAGAAGATGCGCCCGGGTGCAATACCAGAAAACTATTTCAATGCTATATATACTGCCGTTGCGACTGTCTCGAGGATATATTCTCGAGAGAAGGTGAAAAGGCCCTCTATAGACTATATAGTGGTGCTAAAGCTATAGCTGTGTATATATATGGCTCACTGCCACGTCTACTCCTGAATAAATAAAGAAGACGAGCATCACATTTATAGGCGAGAAGACAAACGCGTTGGGTATATATAAGAAAGCAATGAGAGAAAAAGAGAGAGGAAGAGAGATGCGAACCAGGGGATCCGTTTAACGGGATCATCTCCCCCAAGCCCTCATATCTTTTTTTCCTTCCATATTCTTCACTGCCTATATATGTATTACTCAATGGTAACCTTTTCCTCTCTTCCTCTCCACTTGCGTGAACTTACGCGCGCGCGCGCGCGCCTCTTCGACGGAGGAAAAAAATAAAAAAAGAAAAAAGAGAAAGGTCATGCGTAATCATCCGAAACATACGCCAGCTTCTACTTCTTCTTCTTCTTTCTTTTCTATTATTTTCCTTCTTACATGCCCTGGCTTTATTTTCCCGGCGCACATTTTAGGCCTAATTTCATTCTCTTAAAAAAGCCCTCTCGAAAGGACCTTAGACTATATAATATACTCTCTCGCGCCGTTTCTATTCTTGACAGGCGCCCCCGCCAACGCTTCTTCTTCTTCTTCCTCATCCTTCACATCCTCCAAAGTAGCAGAGAGAGCTTCTTCATCTCGTTTTCTTTTCTCCTTTTCTTCTTCTATTTCTGCATTTGCCGTTGATGGCTTATAGGCCGCTTTAAATAGCTTTGTAGTTTGAAAACGACGCGTGCATAATCTCCTGCCTCCCTTTTTCCCTCTCCCTCTCTCTCTCTTTTTTTTTGCCTCCTTACTAGGCTCGTTTTGGAGTGTATATTTTTATTAGAGAAACGGGCGTATGTTACACACCTATTGTTGAGAACCAATCAAATTCAGAACTTAAACCAACTTCAATGCTTTTTATTTCTTTATTTTCACCACTGTTCCTGCTGAAAAGAAGAAGAAGAAGAAAAAAATAGAGATTCTTGTTAGGAGTCTCGTCGTGTGTCGAGAGTAAAGGTATAGCTGCTTATTCTATGTTACTTGAAATTTCCAATGTATAACATTGACAAGTCTATTTCCATTTTAATTCTTTCCTATTTTTTTTATTCAAGTTTTTCGGTTCAGTTAAAAAATTAAATGAAATTATATTTTGAATCAAAAGTTTTGTGTTTAATGGTTACGTAACAATCGATAAATATTTTAAAATAAATTATTTATAGTTTCTAAATTTATTACATAGCGTAATGTAAGATATGAAAAATATTCGATAAATTTATTGCGATAAATTTTGTATTACGCGTTGCAAGCAATGTTTGTATGAAAGAAATCTTTAGCGTTAGCAATAGAGCGTACGTCCCCTTCAGAGTTACATAAGTGATACAAAAATAAAGCTCCTTTACGGGGTTTTCCCTGCTTACGCATTATCTATATACGTATAAAATTAAACCACATAAGTGGTTAGATATACATATATATTTATAAATATGTGGACTTACATGAGGTATAAAAATATATAAAAGTATAGCCTAGGAGTAGTTACACGCAGTAGTGCTCCCAGGGAGAGAAAGAGAGCAAGCAGGCTGGCTATAAGAAGCTAATTGTTGCGCATCGAGCGTTTTACGTTTTATTTTCATTCAAACGGAAAGTTAAAGTATTCTTGTTTTTATATTTTTAGTTCATCGAACTATTATTATTACTCCTGCGACTATAGACTTTTAAATAGAAAAAAATGTATTAAACGCTATTACGTCACACAGGAGCTTGAAGTAGTTGAATTTATTAGATTCATTGAAAAAATTAGAAATCACACACGTAAAGATAGATGCTAAGTTTAAACTTTTTAAAAAAAAATAAAACAGATTATAGGGGAGCCTTATGTTTATGAAATCTGAGTAAAGAAACTAAAGCTTGAAAGTATAGGCACTAGCTCGCAAGTATATAGAGGACAAGTGTCTCGATTCGAAAAGCCGAAAAAATGACAAGATTCTAAATCTCAGGAGGTACGGGGTTGGGCTTGGAGGGAGAGAGAGAGAGAGCCCTTGGAGGCCTTTGGAGGCTCTCGTTTATACGTTTGTTCGCTCGCACGTTATATGTATCGAAAAGCAGCGTAAAACAAAGGCCACCCATAAATAACGAGATTCATTAATTCGACTCATAACACACGCGGCGCGTCTCCGAGTCAAAGGCGAAAAAGAAATGCGGCGCCGCTGCC
>JAPYZE010010958.1:0-10113 GCA_030522805.1 Leptomastidea abnormis
TATATATATATAAACATATATATATAAAGTTTTGTAGATACAAAAAATACCTCAAATCTAAATAATTAATATTAATAAAAATTTTTGTGATTTTTGAAATTGTTGATTCAGAAAATAATTTCACCAAGTTTAATAAATATATTATGAAATATTTTTTTGTGAAACTGAACATTTATAATAAGATTCCAAAAAACATAGGAATTCACAATTTAAAAAACATGAAAACCTAATTTTGTTGGATAAGTACATGCTGAGATTTCTCATTTGAAAGAAAAAAAAATATGTGACATTATGACTTCTTTACAAAACTAAAAATTATTTATTTGCATTTAGCAAAAATAATATTAAACATACACAAGTGAAAAAATGATATTCTTGGTTCAAGTTATAATTAAAAACAGGAGATAAAAGATGCTTTTAATACTTAATTTTTTTGCATTAATCAATAAAAAATTCATACAAAATATTCCCAAAATTTCGTCATATTCAATAGTGTAAGAACTTAAAATATATATTTTGCAATTCCGCGTGTAAAATTAAATACTACTTTTAGACACGATGATGAAAACGTAAAAAAAAGTTTTCTATACTGTTTTGCGAGCTGTAAAATATTTCATACCACTCTAAACTAAAAATCGCAATTTTAAAATGATTTTTAGGTTCTCGTACTATAGAAGAAAAACACTCGTCAATAACTTCGTCAACAACTTGTGTGTAATGATTACCATTCGTGCATTATTTGCACTTGTGAAATTAATCCGTAGAGATCACTTTTTCCAAAAGGTCTGTGAAGTATAAATTTTTAAATTTATAACAAAATTTATAACAAAATTTATGACTAAATGATTCTTACAATATAAAGTTAATATGTGTAAAAGATAATTATGAAATAAAAAACCTTGTAAAAGTAATGAAATTAATTACAGGCTCGACAATTATTACATTACAGCTTAAAAATTTGCATAAAAGATTTACCAAAGATAACAGATACAAGCATACGTATTTGAGAAAGCGATAAAAAAATACTTCCGAGTGTGCTATTTTCTATGTGAGAGTGATAAAAATATTATTTAATGTTTATTGTAATATTTTTTATTGATTATTATTAAAATAAATTTAAAAAAATATTTTAATTACCTGCACTTAAAAAACATTGGGTCTGGAAATATTTTGTTATTGCTTTCTTAAATTCGTATGCTCGTATCTGTCATTTTTGGTGAATCTTTAATTACGTTTTATTTACAGTTTATAACAAAATATGGATTAGTACCACAAAGTATAAAAAACGGACAATAATTTTTTCTATAGTTAAATTTTAAATAATTAATATTTTACACAATCTAAATTTTTTACAGCAGCATCGGTGGCAGCGACATCCTTCTTTTTATTTATTTATAATAAGAAAAAATTGCAAATTTTTTATAGCCATGGTCAGCTGCTGAGATCTTACCGATGGCGCCGCTATGTTGCGAGCTTGACGCCCGTCCACGGTCGTATATTCACAGGTCCGGAAACTCAATAGGTGGGTGTAGGTCCTCTCTTGACTCCTACTTGAGCTTCCAAATTTGGCCACACGATGTATGTCGCTGCGATCTTATTTTCTATATTGTACGTCGACGCAATAGCGATTACAATTACTATTTACTATACAAAAATACAAGTTCAAAACTTTATTTTTGTTTTTTTTTTGTTTATTCAAAAATTTGAATTTTGAACTTGAAAATAACAAGCAGATTTAGGTGTACTAAAAATATTGAATTGAAATGATTGGGGTAAACAATTATAAAAAGATAAGAGTATATAAAATAGTGCATTTATTCAAAAACTTTACAAGACATTTTTAATCGTACAGTATAATAAATCATAATTTAAATATTAGTTAATTTTGATAATTTTCTTTTTATAGCAGATTCTTTTTTTACTTTTTGATTTTCTTGGTACGTAAATTGGCGCATTCTGAGCCGAATGTAATAATAAATAGAATAAGACAAAATATCAGGTGCATGTTTTGAGCACGGAAATGTAAACTTATAATTTTGTAAAACATCAACGGTTAAATCAAAAACATTCGCGTTAGAAGCATATTTTGAAAAACAACTTTCTACAAAGCTAATTAAATAGAAAAAATTATGATTAGCATGAATCAGACGCCCTTCTGATTTCATGTCTACGAATTGACTAAATGCTGCATTGGATTTGCAACTAATTAGTCCTGTTTTATACACGTTGCAATTTGCGTATTCTTCTTTTTTTAAAACTTGCTTACAAAGATAACCTGTTTTTCATAAATGAAAACAAAAAATTTTCTAAAAATATATTTTTACATATTAATTAACATTATTAATTATTATTATTCACTAATAAACTTATTATAAAAAGTATATAATTAAAGAAAACTAAACTACACTAGACATAAAATCACTACATCTACTATCTTGACAAATTACATACTTTCTAAAAAACAAAAAATTATGTTGTGTCTATCTTCTAAAAAACAAAAAATTATGTCATGTATATATATATTTTTAAGCATTTTTCTGACGATATACAGACAAACACATAAGCGTGAATTCTCCTAACTAGAAAAAACACATAGCATTATAAATATTATTCTAAAATATTACTTACGTTGTTAATTCCAACATTATAAACCTATAAAAATTAAAAATTTAAAATTAGCAACCTGTGACGTAATAAATTACACAGTCTAAAGTAGAACTTAACGAAGAATCATGTTCTATGATTTCATCAGCTTCCCAATCCTCACACAAAATTATTTTATCTAATTTTTCTTTTAAATCTTGTAATTTAAGAGATAAACAAGATTGTGATTTTGTACGCATCTCTTTCAAATCGGAAATCTTAATAATTGTTTCGATTTTGTTCTCAGTTACAGTGCAATTTCCGTACTTTGGTGGTCTTATTAAATTGTAAACTGACAGCAATTTATAGAGAGAAAGGAACGTGGGGCACGTAGGGTGCTCATTAGAGCCAGCTGCTCCGTGAATAGTCCCAAAAAAATTCTAAAATAAAAATTATGCAAATTTATAGCATTATTGAGTTTATGATGTAATATTTACAAGATTAAACAAATACATCATTTTTACAAAAAGCTTGTTATTTTTCAATACCTCTAAATTATCCTGTTTAACTTTTCCAGTAAGCAAATATTTAAATTGAAATTTATCGATTAAATATTTGCAAAGATCCATTGTTGACGTTATGGTTAATCGTAAACCGTGTGCAGTTTCTTTAGTTAAAAAATGCTTTTCTGAGATTTCATGTTTGTTTAAGGCATCATTTTCCCATTTATTTAACAGGTGTAAGGCATTTTGCAAAACCTATTAACATGATAATATTGTTGTAAAATTTTCGTCATTTAAAAATAAAGTAAAAAAAAAAATTGAAAGATTTTAAAGTACGGAAAATATTAACAGTGTGAAATGTACAAATTAAAAAATTATTTAGAAATTAAAAGACGAATAACTTTAAAAGTCATTTTCATTGATAGATTATATAATATTAATTAGTGATTGTATATTTAATTAGCTTATATAATATTTTTATACTTTAAAGTACAAAAAATAGTTTCATTATTTTTGATCATAAAAAAATTGTAAAATAACCTGAAAATCTTTTGATTCTGGTGTAAGGCCTTGATTAGGTTGTTTACGATTGAGTGCATCAAAAAGATCGTTGAAAAAAAGACAAAATTTAATGGTTTCTTCGCAACCTTCGAATTGTTTCAATTTTTTGTTTAAATAAAACTCTAAACCAACTGCAACTGATTTGCTAAAAATCTATAAATATTTATTACATATTTTGATTTACAAATTCATATATTTTATAAAAAAATTTTTTATTTTTTAAGTTACAATTATTCTAAAAATTAAATTTAAAAATATGTATGATTATCTTATAACATAATTAATATTAAAAACTGTGATTTTAGCTACAATTAGAAAAACTAATTCTGTACGAAACAGTTACGTAAAAATATACTTTTAATAATATAAATTATTACAAATAATTGACAAATTTACCTGAGTCGCAAGTCGAACTCGCATTTTAGCCGTGTTGTCAACATACACATGCCTCCTTGTTATTTTCGGACAAACTCTTGCATTACCAGGCTGGCAAGAATCAACATTGTATAAATCGACAAAATAATCCCACTTTATATACTGACCATTAGGTTCAATCTGCATTACAAATTAGAAATAAATTATAAATTCAATGATAGTTATTATTAAATAATACTTTTTACCTGCAGAACTTTGGTATTATGCAGCCTATTTCTGACGCACTTCATCAAATGCGGCGTATCAGAAAACATAAAAACTTTTCGTTCTTCGTCTAGAGGATGATTAAAATAATTTTTTAGTTCATTTACATTAGTATTGATTCCTAATACTCGCCACATTTTTTTATTAGTTGATGCTTCACCTCCTATTACTCCATGTATTCTACTACTACTTTCACGTGATTTTTTTAATAATAATCATCTTTTACGTACATCAACTTAATAATATTAAAATTTTTATGTAAGTATTCTATAATTATTGCAAGATTGCATAACTAAAACTTTTTATGTATAATTTTTTAATAAATAAGAAGGGTCCCTCCCATTGAGAAAGCGCTGTTCGAGAATTGCTTATATTAAAATTTTATCATCATTTTTGGTTAATTTGAGAAATTTTAAGCCGGTTTGTGCACTTCCAAACTTGTGCACTCCCCCCTTTCTACCCTAGGGCGCCAAAAATCGTGTTTTTTTACGAATTATTTTTTCCTTAAAATTGACACGCTAAAAAATCACGAAAAAACCGCTGCCACTTATTTGGCAGGAAGCTTTCTCAGATAAATATTTATTTCATATAAATTTGAAAATTTCTTTTTATTTATAAAATTATATTTTAAAAAACTGGACATTCATAACTAAAAAATAGTTAATAGCAAAAATATTTTTTATAAATTTTCAAATTTATATCTTTTCATTAATCAAATTACAACACATTTGACGACACTATTATGACAAAAAATTGATACCTACATAATTACAATTAAACTAAAAAATAAATTAATTGCATTTTTTCTCTAAAAATGTCTTTTATCAGAAAAAAACTTTATTTCTTTTTTTTTTTTTTTTTTTTTTTTTTTTTTTTTTTTTTTTTTTTTTTTTTTTTTTTTTTTTTATTTTTTTTTTTTTTTTTTTAGTTTTTCAACAATAACTTGAAATTGACATAACCTAAGAAAAAAGTAAAAAAAAAAAGAAATTGAAGATTTTTTCTCTCTAAAGGATGCACTTTGTCCGAAAGAAAAATATTAATTTTTAGTATGTTTAAATTGCAAAAAACCAATTTTCCGAGGACTAGAAATAAAAAAAAATTAAAGATCGCTAAAAAATTTTTTTTCATATTTTTTCACAAATTCCTTTTAAAAAAATGAATTGAATCTACTATGTAATATGCATATGAGCAAGTGAGCGCCAGTGCTTGTAAGCGCGTGTATGCTTATGTATACAAGAGCAACGCGGGCACGGGAGAACACTTGTATATACGCAATCTTTATATTTCTATAAAAATACACATTAGAACAATGTTCGACATTTTTCGTGGGTATGAAAGAGAAGAAGAGAAGAGAGAGAAGAGAGAGAAAATGAAGAAAAGAACACACTAGATATACGACGAGTATTCGCCGACGTTTTTTTACATCGTCTACATAAATTACATTTACAACATGACTCGAGTAAGAAACCGAAATGTCGTGTTTACTTCGCCGCGTACCTCCACCACCAGTACGGCAAATGAGGGGAAATGCAAAAATGGAAAAGAGCATTAAAAAGATAATGACAATAGATATTCAATCCGTACTTGGTTGTACTCCACATGAAGATACGGGAAAGCATCCTCCAAGAAATAGGCAAAAATCCAAAAGGAAACCGCACGAGATAAGATCAAAAACCAAAAAATTAAATCAATAAAAATTATCTTGATCGATTAAAAATAAGCATAAAATAGAATAAAATCCGAACAACCTATAAGCCAAAAAAAGAAACAAAAAGGATAATATGTGAAGGAGCAGGAGGACCAAATATCCGAAAAAAGGGGAATACCGGAAGTACGCAAAAAGAACGAGAGAAAGAGAGAAAGAGAGAAAGAGAACGGATGGCTCTAGCCGAATAGACGAGAGCAAGAGAGAAAGAGAACGGATGGCTCTAGCCAAAAAGAACGAGAGCAAAGAGAAAAAGACCGGATGGCTTTAACCATATAACCAAGAGTAAGACCGGATGGCTCTAGCCGAATAGACGAAAGCAAGAGAGAAAGAGAACGGATGGCTCTAGCCAAAAAGAACAAGAGCAAGAGAGAAAAAGACCGGATGGCTTTAACCATATAACCAAGAGTAAATGAGCAAGAGAGAAAGAAACCGGATGGCCAAGTACAGCAAAACCGCCACTACAGCCTCTGCAGACACAACCCCGAAAAAGTAAACACATAGGCGGGCTCTCTGGTATATAACCAGTTGTGTAAGCACCGCGCGGAGGTTACTGATAAGCCATACTCGCTACTGTACGCGGGATCCCTTGTCATTTTAAACTAAACTCTCAACCTTGTCATTGAAACAGTAGTTTCGACTATTTCTCTTCATCCAACAAAAAAAGATAGTCTGTGCCAGTATCAGACTCAACACCAAAATTCGAATTGTTTAAAAGTGACCATCCTTTATCGACTGCATTCAAAATACGAAAAAGGGAATCCGTCTTTCAAATAGAAGTTGGAAAGATCTTACGGCAATCAAAAAAACCAATCGAAAAACGCTTCGATAACCATCAACGCGCACGAGTATTCTAGAAGCCACCTTTCCTGTCGGAGTCAAGGGCGATAATTCTCGCAACAATTACAAGAAGTATCACGCCGCCTTCATCGGAGCCTCAGCAACTCATAGGATCCAGGAGAAAACGAAGGAGACCTCCATCTACTTTCAACCCTTTCAACCTCGATCTTTCTCTTCGTCACACGAAGTCCTGAGGACCAGCAGACCTACCGTCTCAAGAAGATAAGAATCACCTATAACCCCTTTCGCTTACTTACCTGTCGATTAAGGTACATATTTACATATATTAATAATACATATCCGTAAACTATTATATTATTATTGTTAAATAGATTTGGAGATATGAAAATTTTAATACTATTACTGTACACTTTGGTCCTTTCCTTGTCATTTACGAATAAATTATTTTACTCAATAATTTTATCTCTTCTTCTATTTGAATACTTACCTCAATATTATTTCAAATTTATTCATAAATAATATTAATGTTTAATCAATTATAGAAAGTTGCATGAGGTAAGAAACGAGGATAATAATTATAATTATACAATTCTCTTCCTATTAATTCTAACCATAATTGAATTAATGTAAAATCACTAATTTTCTTGTTCTTAATTTAATATTGCATTACTATTCATATTCAAATAAGAGTCGTCATTTTTTTTATTAAGTCCAAAGTGCTTCTCCGATCCCTATCCCGGAAGCGTAGCCGCAACTTGTCGTGTTAAGCAAAAAGGGGAAAAACTACAGCTAAAATTATAAACATATTATAGTTCAAGGCTGGCATCGGACAGGCAAACCTCTCGGGGTCCGGCTTCCGGCGTAACATAATAAATAAATATACTCAAAATTTTAACCTCAAAAAGAGAAAAACAAAGAAAATATCTGGTCAAAATTTCAAATCATTAACTTTCGAATTATTTGAGATATGCAACTTTGAAAAAATTTTAGTTTTTCGACAATAACTTAAAATTGACATAACCTAAAAAAAGTAAAAGAAAGAAATTGAAGATTTTTTTTCCTTAGAAGATGCACTTTGTCCGAAAAAAAATATTAATTTTTAGTATGCTAAAATCGCAAAAAACCAATTTCCCGAAAACTAAAAATAAAAAAAAATTGAAAATTGTTAAAAAAATTTTTTTCATATTTTTTCCCATATTCCTCTTAAAAAATGAATCGAATCCACTTTGTCCGGTCAAAATCGGAAGATAGGAAAAACTTTTATGTCATATTAAAAAAAACAGATACGTACATTCATACATGAAAAAGTGGTCACACGAAAATTTTTTTCGAAAAAATAATATATTTCGACTTCTTACATCATAAAAAACATTTTTAACACACTTTATAAAAAAAATTTTTCTGCACGATCACTTTCTCTTCGGGGAAGGTGCCTAATTTGGCACATACTTTTTGATATTTTGAACAAGCCTAATTTTTTTAGACTCCTAATATCATGGGATCTAACCTAAAAAAATTCTTAAAAATTTTAAATTGCTCTGATTTTATTTTCTTATGAGGTGCAGGGCTAAATTTTTTGTTATTTTTTTTTGGTTTATTGAAAAGTTAATTTGTAATTTTTTCAGAGTTTTTGAAGTTGTGGAACTAACCTAAAGATCAAAAAAATCGAATTTTGACCAAGTGTGACGGGGGTGGATAGGTAGGTAAACTAGGGTGTGGAGGTGGTGTGGTCCTCCGGATCAGCGGTGGTAAATGAAGTTGACACGTGGGCTCGTCGTATAGGTTGAAGTAGTCTTTATTGTTCCCTTGTGTACAATCGTAGATCCTAGCTTGAGGAAGACCCGGGCAGGAGAGGCCGCCGCGTCACAGCGCAGCTACATATATAGCCTCGGGCCTCCTTTCCCCTATTTCCCTGGCTAACGCGTTGGCGACAGGCTATTCGCCACTACCGATCGTCCGGCTCGGCTCGGCCACGCAGCCGGGCTTCCCCTCGTGCGCTTCTACCTGCTAAGCTTGCACATGTTTTGAGCTTCGCGCGCTCTCTTACCTCATGCAGGTGCGCTCGGCTTTGCCTCGCCCGTGACACCAAGTTTTTTTATATTTTTTGGGATATAATTAATGGAAGCTTAATGAAAATTTTTTTTTTATTATTTTTGTGTAAAAATACAACCTTACAAATTTTTTCAGATTTTTCATATGGTGGAACTAACCTAAAAACAAGAAAAACCGAATTTTAACCATTTTTCGTAGTGTTTTTTTATAAGGTAGAACAATTAAAAAAGTTTTTTCATCAATTTTTCATAAAAATACATCATAACAATTTTTTTCGGGTTTATTAAGGACTTTTTTCCGGTTAAAAAATGAGCTCACAAAAATTTAGAGATTATAAATTGTTTTACACTAACTGTCGCTCTCGTTATTTCAAAAAGAGTATTATATTTTTGACAATGTGTATTTTAGATATATTATTTTCTTAAATTATTTTAGTTTAAAATCCAACCTAAAAAAATTCCAGATATTTTGAATAGCTTGAGTTATTAGTCCTTAAAAAGTATAAGTGAAACACTATTTTTTATTTTCTTATTAATTACTTAACGCATTAAAAAACATACATAATATGAACTTTATTCGGTGTTGTTGAGCCAAGTTATCTTCGCATTCGCGCGAAGACTTCAAATACTTTTAAAAGTTTGTGAACCTTTAAAATAGAGATTTTTTTATTTATAAAAATACTTTTGATGTGAAACATCTATTGCCGCGTTAGGGGGGTTTGAGCGACGCTTGTTTCGTATACATAAAATTCCGCCGTCGCCGCTGCTCGGCTGCTCTCGCCGCAGCCGCTCTAGGCTCTGGCTACCACAGCGTTCCTCCCACCGCTCCCCATTGTCACAACGACTGTATTATAAGCGCTCTCTCTTTCTCTTTTTTCTCCATCAGTCACCACTGAAGTAAGTCTGTACCTATTTCTCTATCTTTCTCTTTCTCTCCCTTTAATTCACAGTCGGCGCACAGTGTACGAAATAGTTAAAAAGTGCGGCCAAAACTCAAATTTTCAAAGTCATGATTGCGTTAATCAAACTTAATATATTAATTATAGATATAATACTACATTCAATGTTAATGTAGATAGTTATTTTAAGCATAAGAATTTATTATAAAAAGCAACACAGCTTATAAATTTTTTAAAAATTATGGTTTTTTTCCTGAAAAAAATTAAACAATTATTTTTTCTTCCCCCTACGGCCGAAAATACGCTTTCCTGGCGCCTTTTCCGGCCAGAAAGAGCGGCTTTTGTGGCCAGCTTGACGCGAGCGGCGCTGT